>JAOUQV010318738.1:0-12491 GCA_028565295.1 Aspidoras spilotus
ATGTCAGCCAGTTCTCTACCTTTCCCTGTCATTGTCCCTACATTCAGGGTTGCTACCTTCAGTCCTACACTCTTGACCCTCCTAAATCTTTCTGTCTCTTCACATGCTTCCCTCCTCGTCGGTAGCCCAAACAGTAGCCCAATGTCCGCCAGTACCCTGTTTGCCACCAGTCGTTGTTACTTATACTAAATATGAATTGAAAAAGCTTCTGTTTGTAGACTCGAATTAAAAGAAGTGCTTTGTTAGTACTTACTACTTTGTTAGACATTGTTTTGCTCATGGCCAAATATCCACAAATGGCTTGTACTGCATATAATAGGTCACCCCATCTGCCCCTAGGAAACCGCTTCCTAAACCCACCCACCCAAATTCTAATCAGTGAATGAAATAGAGCACACTTATGTCTTCCAATTTTTCATGTTTCTCCTATTTAGTACAGCCAGTGAATAAAGTGATATTTGTAGAAGAGTAGCATAAAGTAATCAATTAAACCAAAATAAAAAATGGTTGATGGCTTTCGAATAATACAGTTTTTGTGTAATTTTTCTGCCTTCATTAAACAGCTTATTAAACAAGTTCATAACCCTTGTGATACATGTGTCTTACAAATCTGTCCCAAACAGTATACAATCCTAGCAAAACAGCTTCTGATGCTGCAGGCTAGACTATAGCATGGCTTAGTTTAACTTACAGAAAGTATATACATAATTCTATCCTGTATGAATAAGATTTATAGATGGAGTTGGTAAAACATGCTGACTTGTTGTGAGTTTCTCACTGAAGGGTAGTGTTATAAAGGCTTTTTAAATGGTATGACTATATATCAGTCTCATTTCTACCACAGCACACAAGAAAAACAGAGTAGTGTTGCTTGATGGTTTTTACATAACTGTTATGAAATCTTTATATGTGAGTGGTGCAGTAAGTAGTGCTGTCACCTCAAAGCAAGAAGCACTCACTCAAATTTCACTGTGAAGTTTGCATATTCTTCCAGTGTTTTTGTGGGTTTCCTCCTGGTGCTCGGTCTCCCCCCCACAGTCCAAAGGCATGCATGGTAGGTGAATTGTAGATGCAAAATTGTCGATGACTTGTGTACATTGTGTATTTTTATAAACTTGTTAATATTTTACCCCTTCTCAGAAGGGTTAGTAGGGCCTGATCACAAGTATCTGAGATCTACACAGCTCAGTGCTCTGTAAATAAGAAGGATTTGATTTTCCTATTCCGTTCTGTGTTAGTGAAAAAGATTTAAATCTTACATCTTTTGAGGCTAGGCATTAAGGCAGTTTTCCAAGGTTAATACAGGTCCAGTTTATTAAAAATGTATAGTCTTGTGTACAGAGAGAGCATAGTGGTGCAGTGGGTAGTGCTGTAGCCTCACAGAAAGAAGAGAGCAGGTTCAATCCCTGGGTGGGTCGACCCCCAGCAAATCTTTGTGTGGACTTTGCATGTACTCTCCGTGTTTGTGTGAGTTTACTTTGGGTGTGCCAGTTCTCTCCCACAGTCCAAAGACATGCATGCTAGGTGATTTGGAGATACCAAATTGCCCATGACTATACATAAAATCTTGTGTATGATGTAACCTTGTTCATGTCATAAAATGCTGAAAAAACTTTTATATTATTAACTATGTTTTATATCTATGTATATACATCTTATCTGGAGCTCCAAATAACTCATGAGTCACTGTTCAAAGTATGCAATTTAGATTAGTCAGATTAGAGGGAGATGGAATAAGAAGTTCAGATTTATTTTACATTCGGCTAATCCCATGAATTTTGTATTATTAATCAACAATCGAATTATGTGGTATTATAGTTGGTATTACAGTCAGTAAATACAGGTTAGAAACAAGAATGTATTACCAGGACCAGCAGGGCAATTATATAATGCTTTGCCATGAAATAATTTTGAACCCACATTAAGATTCAGATGTTTCATTATTTATCAGTAGAAGATGACACTTCAAGTCAACTACTTGCATTCAGTGGTCTTGGCTAAAGGTTTCTTTCTTTCTTCTCATCTATGAAATTACTAAGAGAAGCCTTGGCTTATAACTTTTAACCTTTTATAATGAAAAAAGTCTGGAAATGAGTGTTGTTGAATCAGTTGCTTAATGTCAGGTATCGTTAGACTGTTTGTCTCTGCATATCTGGACAAGGTTTAAGACTTTATTTTCAGCATCAGCGGTACAACTAATGCAGTGTTAATTAATTAACACATGCCTATAAACACTGAGTTTTTGTGTTGTTTTGCATGTCATTTATTTTTATTGTTTGATTTTGATTTGAATGTCATGTTGGAATAGATACACAGTGATGATTTTTGCATATGTAAGTGATGCAATATGCTGGTTTACCTCCGTGCTTTTAGTTCATAGCATGATGAACTGCAGTGCCTTACCTGCAAGTTTTATTTTGCTTCCTTTTATATCATATAAAATAAATAAAGGCTTATAATAAAGGCTTTTTATCTTCAGTTTGTATCTGTCGCTATTCTGTGTCTCCTGGACTGGATTTTTCCTCACAATTAAACCACCACATTTCTCAGTGCATTCTGTATCTGTGTAACATCACAGTCATCCTTAAACATTTCACCACTGTTATACACTAAGCACAGTATTTCAGGATTTTTACAAAAATTGTCGAGATATGGTAGAGTAACACAATAATTAATATTAATTCACAATATAATTAATAAAAAGAGATGAACAACACAAAAATAACACTTTAGATACAAGAGAAATTGTGATCATTAAAACAAGATTTCAAACAAGAAGAGACTACCACAGCTGATTTATTCTATAGGTTACTATCTATTTCAACAGTAATTTCACAATTCACAGTTGACATCCAAAAAATCTGTCATAGAGAATACATCTCATTTCTACTGTGCTCAACACAGCAGCTGTGTTTCTGAATAAATAAACTGGCAACCAGTTTTTTAAAGGAAAGCTCATTGGCCAGGTTTGCATGGATTCTGCAAATTTTCCAGTGTGACTATAGATTAATCTGTACTAAAAAAAGGAAGCAGAACTGGGGGATACATTTTTATTTTTTTTATTTCTCACATATTTTGAATTGGAAACAAGGTCACTGTGGTACACACGTTTGATATATGAACATTATCTGCTTCATAAACCTTCTTTCCCCCTTCTAATATTTGATATATGTCTTAATATAGAAATAGGCCTGTAAATCATAAACATACTCTCTCCAATTGCAAGTTGCATTTGTTTGTTTAAATTTATTAGCCATTGCCATTCCAATGCCATTGCTATAAACCCTAAAATAACCATTAATAATTTTTAAGTAGGCCAGATTTGGCATAAAAATAATGTTCCTGACAAGTTCGTTATTAACATTCCTGTCTACTGCTCTCTTCTTGAGCATTGTGTAGCATCAAACCTTCTATATTTACTACTTATTTACATATTTAAGTTGTGGAAAATAGGTATGATAATAAATGGACCACAAATATGTAGTATATGAATATACAAAGGAGAAAAAAATGTAAACCGGTTATCAAGAACCAGTGATAGAAATGATAGCTATGATAATCACAATAAATATCAAATTTTAACAACAATGTTTGGACCACAACCTATGGCCACAATATGGCTAAATATTTTTTAATAAATCAGCAAAAACATTGTTAAGGGAGAGAGACTACATTTATTCTTCTATTTTTTGTGCACAGACATAGTGTGTGATGGTGTGTGTTTGCGCAGTGTGCCAGACTATTTTACCCGACCTCCTACCATTCATCACCTACATCATTAACAACTCTCTATCATCTGGTCATGTGCTTTCCTCATTCAAGAGAGCAAAGATCTCACCTTTACTAAAGAAACCTACCCTCGATCCTTCTGATGTCAAAAACTACAGACCGGTATCACTTCTCTTTTTCTTATCTAAAGTTCCTGAATGCACTGTATATAACTAACTATCTATCTCTTACAGAACAACCTCCAAGATCCAAACCAGTCTGACTTCAAAGCGGCACACTCTACTGAGACAGCTCTCCTGGCTGTCACTGAGAGCTTGCATGCAGCTCAATCAGCCTAACTGTTCTCCGTCCTCATCCTCCTGGACCTCTCAGTAGCATTCAACACAGTTAACCATGAGACTCTTCTGTCCATCCTTGGGAGTCTTGGAATCCATGGAACAGCTTGGCGATGGTTTGCTTCCTACCTCGCCGACAGATTGTATCCGGTATTGTGGAGAGGATCTATTGGATCACCCCGCAAACTGACCACTGGTGTCCCACAAGGCTCAGTGCTTGGTCCTCTTTTGTTCTTACTCTACACTCGCTCTCTCTCTGTGAGGTTATATCCTCACATGGCTTCTCATATCACTGTTATGCTGATGACACCTAATTAATTCTCTCCTTTCCTCCCTCAGACACTTAAGTCTCCGCCAAGATCTTGGCATGTCTCGCTGACATAACAGCATGGATGGCGGATCACCAGTTAAAGTTGAATCCTGACAAGACGGAAGTGCTTCTCTTTCCAGGAAACGCTTGTCCCCAACAGGATCTTGTACTCTCTATTGACAAGGTCCAAATCACCCCGTCCACCATGGCACACAAACTAGGGGTAATTATGTACAACCAATTGTCCTTCTCCTCCCACATTGCCAATAGATTGTGTTTACTGATATTGTCTTAACGCACTTTTGTAAGTTGCTCTGGTAAAGGGCATCTGCTAAATACTGCTAATGTAAATGTAAAAGTGCAGAGGATGGATGACATGCTTTTTTATGCTTTTATTTTGCCATTGTGTGGTACATGTGTTTTACAGTTTAATGGGAATTCTGGGTAATGGATAGGTTAATGATTAATGTATTCATAATAATGACAGTATTTGTACAGCCACAGAATAAAGCTATTTTTAAATTTATCCTCCCTTCTAAAAAAAATAATATTTTCTACTTATGGAAGAAAATTGTTCATGTAGTTTACATAGAGCAGGGGTTCTTAAACAACCAAAATCATCAAAAGGATATAAATGCTGCTGTAAGTAGTTTAAGAGTTGCCAGGTCCAATAAAAATATCCATCAGATTATAAATTATAAATCATCCCAAAATATATGCCTGTCACGAACATTTGAAGCAAACAGGTTATAAATGGCAAAGCGCCTATAAGTCAGTGAACCTTTAAAATCATTAATCTTGTTTTTTATTCTAATTTATATTCTCTTTTACTATTTTTAAGTATATTGTCAATCTGGGTTTTATTATTAGTATTGCTATGTAAATCTTTTATTTATTCATTTCTGTTCTTGCCCCTCTTGATCTCTTTTCTTTCCTCTGATCCTCCTCCGATCCTCTGGTAACATTTTTTTGTTTCCATTCATCTGTTTATTAATGTCATTTAAGCTCAAGCATAAAAAATTGCAATTTTTTGCTATTTCTGTTGCCGTCTGCTCTTCTTTTGTTGTGATTTTAAGGGCAACTGAATTTAAACTATATTTTACTGTATTGCTGTACAGCTTCCTTTTGATTTCAGTTAAGATTAGGAACAAATTACCGTCTTCAAACTTTTTTCTTCTAAACATCTGTGCTCTCTTCCTTGTCTTCCTGAGTAGATATCTGCAATGATATCCAAGGCACCTGCTCTCTTAAGGTTTATAGGCGGCCACTGTAAATTTTTAAACTAGGCCAAAAAACCCGCCAAGTTAAAAAAAAAATCAAACTCACCCACGGAAGTATCTTCATGAGTAAATTCATCGAGGTTTCTCGTCACATTTGGAAAATCTGAATCTGTCACATTGAGAAAGTTTAAATCCATCATGTTTATTGAATTTGCTTCTGGGTGATCTCTCTCTCCTCTTGGTTTTGTAGTAACTCTATCTGTTGTCCCCCGGGGATGTGATTTATTCCTCGAGACGCTGGGTTCATTATGCGCGGATGTCTCTTGTCTCTCCCTGCTACGAAGTTCCGCTTTCTTTAGAAGCCTCCATTTCTCCTTCAGAGATCATGTATGATCCGCTGCTATCCTCACTATTACTGCTTCCCCTGTCGCTCGAGTTGGAAGACCTGCTCTGTGTTATTTTTTCTTCATCATTTACTCTCTGTTCTTCTTCTGGTACGGGAGCATTGTTAAAATCTTGATTTGCTTTGTTGCTAAATTTATTTGGACATTTAAAGTACAAGTATCCTTCCATATCACACCGATTGCACGTCTTGTTCACGTAGAAAGCAGATTTCATATTCCTTCTTTGTTGGAAGAGAAAGAATATATAGCCTCTGCGTTTAACCAGTGTAAAGATAGCAGATGGTTACCTACTTCTAATCTGCTAGGCGTTTCCTTTTCCTGACATTGTGTTGCCCTCTTGAAGTCAAGTTGCTCAATAATAAAATATACAAAAAAAATTATACTTGTGACCTTCCAGGAATTACACCCCAGGTTAAGAACACCTGACATAGAGTGTGTATTTCATTGTTTCAGTGTTTCATAAACCACACAATATACAATTCAATTCAATACATTTCAATTCATCTCAATTCAATTTTATTTATAAGGCTCTTTTACAATGGACATTGTCCCAAAGCATTTTTACAGAAAATGTTTTATCCCAGTTGAGTAACAGTGGCAAGGAAAAACTCCCTCAGTAAGTAAGGAAAAAACCTTGAGAGGAACCAGAATCATAAGGGAACCCATCCTCATGAGGGGTGATGTAATGCAATCTGCATACATGGTTCTATAACTAACAATAATATATAACATTAATATATACACACATACATATATGAACACATATACACAAAACATATATACCATATACATAATTCCATAACTAACAGTTAGCATAATAATAGAGTGAATGGGCAGTCGGAGGAAATCCAGTAGGCGCAGGGTTGCCGACATCACCTGGTTTCTCTGCCGTATTCGGTGTAGCTCATCCGAAAGAGTAAAGAAGAAAGAAAGAGGATAGAAAAGAGAAAAGGGAGAAAAGAGAGAAAGGAAAAGAGAATAAAGAAAGTTAGTCATGATCAACTATCGAATGGACAATTCAAACACAGGTTGTGCAGAGAGCAAGCAGAAACTCCGGCAGACTAGCGCTATGGCAGCATATCTGCAGGGTAGATCCAGAAGGTGACACAGACATGAGGGAGCCCTGGGACATAAAGCAGCCAGCCAGTCCACCATCAACAAACCTGAGTGATCTCTTGAGAGTGGCCGGGTGACAGCATCCATACATCCTAGTTTACCAAAACACTCTATGACCATGAACCCTCCAGCTCTGAGCCCTGCACTAGAGGGGACTATGAAGGATATGCTTGACTAAATAAAGTTTTCAGCCTAGACTTGAAGACTGAGATTGTGTCTGAGTCCCGAACACTAACTGGAAGACTATTCTATAAATGTGGGGCTCGATAAGAGAATGATCTGCCCCCCTGCTGTAGGTCTTTTACAGCTGTACATGGTGTAATTGAAAAATCATCCATAGACAATAAAATATCAGAAACTTTACTTCTAGCGGCCTGCGATCCTAACACCAGTACTTCCGTTTTATCAGAGTTAAGTAAAAGAAAATTGTATAACATTCACTGTCTGATGTTCTTCACACATTCCTCAACTCGAGTAAGTTGGTGTCTGTCATCAGGATTGGCTGACACGTATAACTGCGTATCACCAGCATAACAGTGGAAGTTGATATGCTTGCGAATAATATTAACCAAAGGTAGCATAAATATAGAAAATAGTAACGGGCCTAAGACAGAACCTTTTAGGACACCAAACTTTACCCTACTGCTTATAGAATAGTGGTCATTTACATCTACAAATTGATAACGGTCAGTCAAATAAGTCCTGAACCATGACAGGGCTGTTCCTTTAATTCCAACAACGTTTCTTAGCCTATGAAGAAGAATAGCATGATTGATAGTGTCAAAAGCTGCACTTAGGTCAAGCAATATATAATACATAACCCTGATCAGAGGCCAGTAGCAAATCATTTACAACTTTAACTAGTGCTGTCTCTGTTCTATGATGGGGCCTAAATTCTGACTGACAATTTTTATGGTATGAACATAACTGCTGCACTACAACCTTTTTTAGGATCTTGGGGAGGAAGGGGGGTTAGATATTGGTCTATAATTTGGCAGCTGGAAGGGGTCAAGATTAGGTTTTTTAATCAAAGGTCTGATAACTGATTTAAATGAACTAGGGACATATCCAGTACTGAGTGAGGAATTAATTATTTATTTCTGGTAGTTATAGTACATTTTTAAGTAACGTTGTTAGTATGGGATCTAATATAGATGTTGTAGATTTTGATGATGAAACTAGTGAAATTAACTCGTCTCGTGGAGTGGATTAAAGTATGATAATCTCTGGTCTAAAGTAAATATATTGACATTTAGTTGACTTGGATCACTCGGATTAGGATTTACAGTATTGATTCTGTGCCTTATATTTTCAACTTTATTACTAAAAAACTTCATAAAGTCGTCTCAACTACAACCTGATGGTGGAAACGCTTCTGCTGTGGTCTTTTTCCTAGTTAGTTTTTCTACGGTATTAAATAAAAAGCGAGGATTATTTTTGTTTTTTTCTATTAGCGAGGAGAAATATTTTGCTGTAGCAGCACTAAAAGCTTTCCTATAGTTTATAAGGTTTTTATTTCCATGCTGATTGATGCACAATAAGGTTTGTCTGACACCATTTACGCTCTAGTTGGTCTCTTTTAGAATCCATGTGAAATAATTATACCACGGTGCTAGTTCTCTTTAATTAATTTTCTTTTTCTATTGGGGATACGCTATCCAGAATACAGTGGAGGATTGACTTTAGGTGCTCAGTTGCCTGATTAAGCTCAGTGGGGTTGGAGGGCGATACAAACAGAGTTGATAAATTTAAGAGTTAACAAAATTATCTGCAGTACTTGTAAATGTGCGTTTGAACCTGTTCTGGCATGAAACGCTACTATTCTGATACATAGTAATTTTAAATGAGATGAGATAATGGTATAAAATGAGATCAGACTGTGGAAATATAACTATAATGTCTATATTTATTAGTTTTGGTTTACCCCCACAGAGAAAAGAATGGACGCCAATGCAATTCTCAGAGGGTCTTCTGGATTGTCAAATAGTATATTGAAATCACCTAAAATTAGAGCTTTGTCTACAGATGTAACTAGGCTGGAGATAAAATCTGAAAACTCATGTAGGAATTCTGAATATGGCCCTGGGCATCTGTAAATGATAATTGGTGGGATAGAGTCCATAGCCTTATTTTTCCTGGTTTCACAAGATATTTTTGTAAACAAAACCTCAAACGAGTTAAGTTTTTGCTGAGTGTGTGATGGCTATATTATTATTATAGATAACAGCTACACCTCCACCTCTACCAGTTAAACATGGCTGGGATATGTAATTATATCCAGGAGGAATAGCTACATTTAATAGTATATACTCATCCGGTTTGATACAAAGTACATTTAATCCCTGATCACTAATAAGTTCATTTATAATAATTGATTTACAATTTAAAGACCTAATGTTTAATAGTTTCATCTTCAGGTCAACGGTGCAGACTGTATTATCACAACTGTCTAGCTTAATATTTATTAAGTTATTAGAATTAACTCTTTGTATATTTCTATATTTCCTTAAATTTCTATATTTTGGTTTAGCCCGGAGAACAGACACTGTCTCAATATTATGAACCCTAGGTGATGACTCTAAGCAGCCAGCAGACGTCGAAATAGCCTGTTTGTCTGCTTCCTGGCCTCGGCTCTGGATTGGCACAGTTTAAATAGCCTTGTTTTAAGACTATGTCCTATGCTACAGGATAAGAGAGCAGCACCTTCCCGTGTGAGATGGATACCACCCCGCCCTAAAAGGCCAGTCCTACCCTCAAAATTACTTCAATTATCTATGAAGCCTACATGATTTTCTGAGCACCACTTGGACATCCAGCAGTTCAGTGACCATAACCTGCTTTAAGTTACATCACCACACCGGAGAGGGCCAGAGTAGATTACTTCATCGGACAATGCCTTCGCTAATTTACACACCTCTATAATACTACTCTTGGCAACTTCTGACTGCCGAAGGCGTATATCATTAACTCCAACATGAAAAACTATCTTAGAGAACCTGCGCTTGCCTAAATCCTAAGATTACCTGCTATGTCCCTCTTTAATGACTGGATGCGCACCTCTAAAACTGATATCTTCACCGTCAGGGTTTTAATTTGAGTGCAGTTATTACAGATATAATTATCAGTAATGACAGAGAAAGACTGGCTGAACATTCTGCATTCTCCACACTGTAACAGCTGAAAATGTGACGTGATTGGTACGTTACCTTATACAAACTCTGCAGTATCAGATGATAATAAACAGATCTGGTGCGGATGGCGTCTGTGTGCTATTTTCATTGGATCCTGTAAATAGAAAAAAAACGTTAAGCCCTGAACTCTATAATGTTGCCGAATGTGTGTTTAATATTGTCTCAGTGTGGGTGTAACTAGCGTTGCACGTCGATGACCAGTGTAGCCCTAATATTAATGACCACAATAGTGATGGAGCATGCTATTTAGTTTAGTACTAGGTTGGGATACTAAAGCATACACAATGTGTGATTATTCAGAATTATATAGAGGTTTCAAAGAAACAGAGTGAATGAGGTTGTGTTAGGTAAAAAAGAATATGGTGCATTAATATTATTTAGATAGAGTATTTTTTTACTCGCATGCATTTACTCAGGTTTTTGATGGTGGAGTGGTCGGTTCTGGATATTATTTTTATTTATGTTGCTATAGCTGTTCTTACCAGAGTTTGTCTTCAAACACACTGCATATTTGTTAAACTGCTCTTTTACCATGATAATACCAAATTATTTCTTTTTCTGCTCTTTCTCTTTTTCTGTACACATTACGTATATTAAACTGCAAACAATTCCTATCTTGCTAGTATAATACACTCATATGCTTTTAGTAAAAACAAATAATTTAAAATGTAATTAAATTTAATTGAAAAAAATCAGACGGAGATATTTGTACAGTGTGCATACCTATATAGTGTTAACAATAACATTCCTATGATTTGGGATAATGGTTAGATACCTCATACATGATCTTATATTATGCAAGGCAGGTGGCACAGTGGATAGTGCTGTGGCCTCACAGCAAGAAGATTTCTCTGTGGATTTTGCATGTTCTCCCTGTGTTTGCATGGGTTTACTCTGGATACTCCACAGACCGAAGACATGCACGCAAGCTTAATTTTGAAATGCTAAATTGTCATTGACTTGTATAATATATGACTTTATGTATACGATGTGAATTATGAATGAGTATGACCTTGTTCCTGTCATTAAAATGGCCATTGATGCTCAATATCACAGTCAATAAACAATAAAAATATTGTGTAAGGCTGTAGATGGTTCAGATGACGGTTTAAAAAAGGTCAAATGATTATTAATCTAAATTAGTACTAGGGCAAAATAAAATATGCATTCAAATAAGTATAACAAAAAAGGGAATAATACATGTTCACCATCTCATTTATATAATATAAAACAATTAAGATTAATTAAATCATATTAAAATTAATGAATATGCAGGTCAAGAGCTTTAGGTAATGCTCAGATTCAATAACAGAATAGAGAAAATGTGATCTCATTAACAACTGTGGCCAGAAGGGCTGGGATTTTTAACACACAAGGGTCTATAAAGTTTAAACATACACAACATCCAGTGAGCAGTGATTGTACAGGCTGAAATGCCATGTTAATTAAATTAGAAAGGATTGCCCATAAAGAACTGGTTTAAACATTTCAGCTGACAGAAAGCATATGGTACCTTAAATCAAAAATGTACAACATCTACAGCATCACACAACACTACACGTTGACACGTGAGGTGACAAAGAAAGGCATTTTGAACTGTGAAATATATTCTTATCTGATAAATTCAATGAATTTCTGCTGTGAAATCTCATTTGCAGGATCAGAATTTAATATGGACAGACCAAATCCATTAACAGCTCCTGCCTTGTGTCAACTGTTCAAGATGTAGGAGGTGGGGTAATGGTGTGAGAAATATTTTATAGGCACATTTTTGGTATAGTAATACGAAGAAAGCATCATTTAATGATTAAATGCCACCACCATTGAGTTCTCGTGGCTGACCATGTGCATCCTTTACTAACTACAATGTACCAGTGGTATATGTTCACAGGCCCTTTAAACCCTAACAACCGGGTGTACGTATTTAATATATATTTAATGAATAAAGTAAAATAAAACTATCGACCAATTAAAAAATACCTGTGTGCAGCTAAACACATCAGTGAATGAATATTTTTTTTATTTATTTCCATATATCTACAGGGGTTATACAATGAAACTGAAACACCTCATTTTAGTGTAGGAGGTTTCATGGCTAAACTGGACAATCCTGGTGGCCAATCTTCATTAACTGCACATTGCACCAGTAAGAGCAGAGTGTGAAGGTTCAATTAGCAGGGTAAGAG
>JAOUQV010318809.1:0-12484 GCA_028565295.1 Aspidoras spilotus
GCTCCTCCAAAACACCCCAAAGTGGCTCTTGATACATCACAAAGACTTGCTGTCTTGGTTACAGATGCGCCAGCAAGGCGTGCACCAACAATTTGTCCTCTTTTAAACTTTGGTATGTCTCATATAATGTTGTGTGCATTGCAATATTTTGAGCAAAACTGTGCTCTTACCCTGCTAATTGAACCTTCACACTCTGGTCTTACTCGTGCAATGTGCAATTAATGAAGATTGGCCACCAGACTTGTCCAATTTAGCAATGAAACCTCCCACACTAAAATGACAGGTGTTGCATATATACCCTGTAGATTACATCATGTTAAATATGTGCTATCTCTTAAGTTTGCTTGAAAAAAATTGGCAAAGCATACTCTCCCATTCACTGTTAACACAATGAATAGGGTAAAATAAAATAAATCATAATGTAAACATGTGACCTGTATTTTTAAATACTTTTGTGAATTTAAATAGGTTTCTGTGTATACATATTTATTACAGTTGGAATTGTTTTATTCCATTTTTAGATAGGGCTTTGTAATACACGGTGGCATTGATGGACATTTACGCTTGATTATAGACAACCGTGAATCCACAGTTCTTTAATATTCTCAAAGAAACAGGCCTCTATGGACTACCATCTAGAGTGAGATCTGACCATGGTGGCAAGAACTTGCAGGTGGCCTTATTCATAAACCTTGTACAGCGTCTTTAGAGGGAGATGTATCTGCATGTCCTAGAACAATTTTATAGTATGTTCTACATTCTTGAAGATTCAACCTTACATAATCCCAGGGACTATACACACAGACTTTTACTTCAAATAGTTTTTTTCCTGAGAGTTAAAACAGACTAGATTACTTTAGACAGGCCAAATCTGGACAGAAGGAATGTTGTCAAATATGGGTGTCAACAGCACAGCAACCAACAATGTGTTTGATGAAAATCCCTACAGCGTACAGACTCTGAAAGCACTTCTGGTACAGCATGACCTTGATCCATTACAAATTATTGATGATGAAGGTCACTGTATTTGTAGAACCACCTCAAGTCAGTCTCATTCAGCAGCAACATGAGTTAATTAATCTTGCAATCATTCCCATTTCTGATTTGAAGATGAAGTACTAGGCTTGTTGTACAGACATTTATAATGCTTTATTGACTTAATCGTTTAAAAAATGTTTTTAAAAATCATTTAAAAAATGAAAAATGAACATATAGTTGCATTTGTCAAAGAGCAAATGCAGAGGTATTAAATAACATCTACTCAACCACAAAAACGTATGTCTACTAATGTCTAATGTCTGCAATAATAGAAAACCATTAAAAAATCTATATATATTAAATGTCAGTGATAAATGTGTAAACTGCAAAAAAAATAAACTTTAGCAAAAGTTAATTAAGTTAGATTTAGTCTTGGTGCCAGTGTTGAGTTGAACCACTGAAAAACATTTTCATTGTGTTTGAGTACTCCCTTAAAACCCAACTGCAACACAAACATACATATATACAGATATGTTAGCGGCTAGTGCTGTGGCCTCACAGCACGAAGATCTCGGGTTCGAGCTTCGGGTATGGCGACTCTGGAAATTTCTGTGTGGAGTTTGCATGTTCTTGTGTTTTCTCAGGGTATTCCGGTTTCCTCCTGCATTCCAAAGACATGCATAATAGGTTACTGGGTGTCTCTAATTTGATCTTTAGTGTGTGTGTGAGCCCCACGATGGATTGGTGCCCTGTCTAGGGTTGTTCCTGCCCTCATGCCCAGAGTTGCTTCCCCCCGTGACCCTAAAACTAAGATTAAAAATGAATGAATGAATGAATATATACAGGTACATCTCAAATTAGAATATCATCAAAAAGTTAATTTATTTAAGTAAATAAATACAAACAGTGAAATGCATATATTATATATATTAATTACAAACACAGTAATCTATTTCAAGTGTTTATTTCCGTTAAAGTTGATGATTATGGCTTACAGCCAATGAAAACTCAAAATTTATTATCCCAGACAATTAGAATAATATATAAGACCAACTGAAAATTTTTTTTTATATATTTTTAATAAAGATATTTCAGCCTACTGATATATGTACAGTAAATGCACTCAATACTTAGTTGGGGTTTCTTTTGCATGAATTACTGCATCAGTGTGGTGTGGCATGGCCTGTGGCACTGCTGAGGTGTTATGGAAGCCCAAGTTGCTTTAATAGCACCCTTCAACTTATCTGCGTTGTTGGGTCTGGTGCCTCTCATCTTCCTCTTGACAATACCTTATAGATTCTTTATGAGGTTTAGGTCAGCTGAGGTTGCTGGCCAATCAGGCAGAGTGAAATTGTGGTTATTAAACCCGCTATTGGTTCTTTTGGCAGTGTGGACAGGTGCCAAATCCTGCTGGACAGTGAAATTTTTATCTTCCGAATGCATGTCAGCAGAAGAAAGAATAAGGTGCTCTAAAATTTCCTGGTAGACCACTGCACTGACTTTGGTCTTGAAATAACTCAGTGGACCCAAACCAGTAGATGGAATGACTCTCTAAACCATTACTGATTGCAAAAACTTCACACTAGACCTTAAGAAGCTTGGATTGTGTGCCTCTCCACTCTTCCTCCAGACTCTGGGAACTTAATTTCCAAATAAAATGCAAAATTTACTTTCATGTGAAAACAACCAATTCGACCACTGAGCAACAGTCTAGTTATTTTTTTCCTTGGTCATGAGTGGGTTTACAAGGAATGTGACAGTTTTAGCCCATGTCCTGGATACGTCTGTGTAATAGGTCTTGCAGCACTGACTCCAGTAGCAAACCATTTTTGAATGGTCTTTTCTTGACAATCCTTTCAAGGCTGCGGTTATCCTGGTTGCATGCAAACCATTTTCTACCACACATTTTTCCTTCCACTCAACTTTCCATTTATATGCTTGGATACAGCACTCTGTGAACATCCAGCTTCTTTACCAATAACCTTCGGTGGCATACCCTCCTTGTGGAGTATTTCAGTGACTGCCAATGTCTTCCCCATAATTGTGTAGCCTACTAAACCAGACTACGGGATGATTTTAAGCACTTAGGAAGCCTTTGCAGGTGTTTTTTGTTAAATATTCTAACTTTCTGAGATAATGATTTTGGTTTTCATTGGCTGTAAGACATAATTATCAACATTAACAGAAATAAGCACTTGAAATAGATCACTCTGTTTGTAATGAATCTATATAATGTATGTGTTTGTAGTAAATTACTGAAATAAATTGATAAATTGATATTCTAATTTATTCAGATGCACCTGTATATAAATAAATATAAACAAACAAACTCTTAAGGAACTGTTAAACTTGATGGATGCTTATGCAACACCAAAAGTAGCCTGCAGTATTCCATCCTTCATGTACTTTGTGAAAGATTCATAATTTGTGTGTACTGAAGGCGGAGTACTATAAGACAAGTGTTTGCCTTTGGGAAGATTTTGTTGGCGTCTTGGAGGAACTCGATTTATGCATGATGGGAAAATCCCAGTGGAGTCACGTGGATGCTCCAAAGGCAAACTCCAGTATCATCTCATGTGTAATGAGACCGCATTCTCCTTCCGAAAGACACCAAAATACTGTATGTTCTTAAGTAAACATGCCAAGTTGTCATATACTTCTGCAAATATTAATGCATAAACAAAACAAGGTTTTCCTCCAATCAGCAATAAAAAGAAACATTGAACAAATATATGCAGAAATTTTCACTGTCACTGCTAACATATGCATTTAATGAAACAGAATTCAGCAGTATACAGAATATAAGGCTTATTACAGAGCAAAGTATAGCCAGGTGGATAAAACAATAAAAGGTTTATCTTCATTATCGATCAACCAGTCTTTCCAAAAGCATATTGTTTGATTTTCTCTAGCCTTTCTGTTGCTGCCTTGACTGGAAATATGCACTCAAAAAGGGTGCACATGTCCCGTGCCGGAAGTGGCCTCTCCTCACTGACAAATTATATAGATAATTTCCAATTTATCATTGAAAAAAGGGGAAACAGCTTACTGTTCCAAGTATACTTCCATTGACAAAGAATTCGGCAGCAGACTGCACAAGTGAATCCTTCTCCTCCAGATTAGATACAAGTCTTAGATCACCAACAATGCTCATGCTTTTCGCAGCCTCCATAACTGCATTAGTCTCAAGTATTAAGTAGTTTTATTGTCATTTCAGCCATATACAGTGTTACAGTACACAGTGAAATGAAACAACGCTCCTCCAGACCAAGGTGCTACACACAACATTAAAGTGCACTAGTGCAAACAGTACAAACAATAAATACAGGACAGTGCAAAACAGAATTAAGTACAAGGGGGGAAACTTTAATTTTATAAAATTGTAATTGTGCTGTATGAGGTAGTAAGAAATTTTTGTAAACCTTTTTTTTAAAAACAGGGAGTGGTGTGTGTTTGTGTATGTTCAGTTCAGACTCTGATTGTTGAGGACTCATTGCCTGTGAAAAGAAACTGTTGCAGAGTCTGGAAGTGAGGGCTTGAATGCTTCGATACTCCGATCCAGATGGCAGAAGGTTGAAGAGTGCCTCCATGATGGTTTTGCATATTGTATCTATAAATAGGGTCAATATTACACATTTTGCAATATTGGCATTTAATGAGTGACCAAAGAACAATGATAACTTCATTGTTAAAAAATCAGCTGCTTCCTAAATGGGTGGTTACAAACTTCCTCTATCAAAGTGGGATTTCATGTTATGCCACAAATCTGCTGATAAAGCCTCTCTGAGAAGAGAAGTTTGGGCCACCATGCACTAAACAAAGGGATATAATTGTTCCTATCCAGGTGTATAGGTTAGACTCTAAAGCTTTTAAAAATAATAACAATCAGTTAGTGTCCTGATGATGTACAATTTCTTAATTCCATTTTGATTGCGTTTTGATTAAGACTGACCTTTAGTGTCCAAAGCCAAATGCCTGTTCCTCTCATGCGCCTCAAAGGTGTTTGACTGATGGATGGCCCTCATTAACAGCCTTAAGTACTTTTGTGTCTTACTTCCTTCATCAACTACCCCTATAGAAATCTGAGTTAAACCAGTGTCTTTTGAATGTTTGCAGGATTCATTGTAAAATCCAGTCCCTGCATCGATTTAAGTAAGGTTAAGATACTATTGTGTATGTGAAGAATCCAGACAGAATTTATGTGGAAATTTAGAAAGTTAACATTAGTGCTTTATTACTGTCACAACTAATTAATTAAAGTATATAATTATATATTATATATATATATAACCAGGGCCATATAACCCTGTTATTTCCCCTAGACTACATATTCACGCAATATACATAAAACCAACACACTACATTAATTAACTAGTCATAAACATTCACACAACACTTAACTAATTATAAAACATAACACACACTTAATAAAGTGCATTCCGGTCACACCTACACCCAGTCGGACGTGACACACGTCACTGAACTGTGCAGCTCGAAGTCTCGCCGGAGCGCCAGCATGCCAACTGTCGCACTGACTGCTTTTCCCTTGTAGCAAGCAGGCGCTGTGGTGCTTTTCCTCGCGGACCGTCGTTTAAGATGAACTCGGCCTCCTCCAGTGTATTCGGGGGCTGAAAGTCTTTTTAGTTCTCGTGGTGCTAGCGCGCTGAGAAAATAATCCAGCGCGATCTGTTGTTGCACCGCTTGCGGGAATCCAGTCTATGAATCCCGGACTAGTAGTGCTGATTCGCTTGTGCTCACGCCGCTGCACTTACGGCGGACTTTAAGTTCCTCCGGTAATCCCGCGTGTGGCGAAACAGCAAGGACGTGGATACCCGGCATGCAGGAAATTGCTCTTTAAGCTGTTACACACACAGTCAGACTAATAGAACGCATGCACACATCTTTCGGCTTTTCCCTGTCACCAAGGGTCGCCACAGCGAGTCCCTCGCGTTATTTTTGTAATTTCCTGCATTCATGCAGACATTATAAAAGTAATAAAAATAAGGGCGATTACTTTTTTTGACCACTTTTTATGTACATAATGCTAAAACATTTAAGCTAAAGGATAAAATTAAAGGTTTTGATGTTAATAAATATTTGGCTCCCAAGTGTTGGATGCTCGATGCCCTTCCTAAGTCGCCTGGGACTCAAACCCGGGATCTTCTTGCTGTGCGCTATTGTGCCGCCCACACTACATTAATCTTTGTGCAGAAGCTCGTTTTCAAGTGTTTTTACTACTTCACTTAGCATTAGATATCTAATGTCCTACATGTTCCACAATGATCATACATGGCTTAAATTGAAGTAAACACTTGGGGCCAAATATTTATTCACATCAAAACCTTTAATCTTATCATTTAGCTTAAATGTTTTAGCATTATGTACCTGAAAAGTGATAAAAACAAACAATCGCCTTTATTTTTTTACTTTTATATTGTCTTCAATAATGCAGGGAATAAAAAAATCAGCAATGGCCTACATTTCCTGATTTACTATAAGGTCTTGACTTACTTTGGTAGAAGGAATAGGAAATATGCATTAATTTTCAAAGGTAAAATTTTTGCATCTCCAAATCTGCCCTGACACTTTATATCATGTCTGTACTTTTATTATCTCAATTTCCCACAGAATAGACAAATATAATTTTATTTCAAAGTAATGAAATGATTTTAGAGTGTCTGAGTGTGTGTGTTTATAACGCACGCAATATAAACAAAGAGGGAAGGGCACCCAAACGCATGTTGATTTACCCGCACAAACCATGCGTCTCTGTCTTCATTAGGATCTCTACTATTGGTTTAAACAGTTGTCAATAAAGTTCAGGAAGCGCATTTGAACCTATTGGCTATTTACTTTGGATAGTTATCCAGTGACGCACGTACCTATCCAACTTGGACCATTGGATATTCGACATTTGAGTGCTAACAACTTTTGAACAGAACGAGGTAACTACGTTTTTATTAAATCTTTTGAATACTTAAAACGAAATCACTTAAAACTAATCCAACAAGTTGTAATGCTGCAGCTGGAGGGCATTATTCACACCAATTGCATTTCAGATCACACCTATAACTGATTTTTTATATTTTTTCATTTTGAATTTTAATTACTCTTAAGTGAAATCATTTAGAGCTAATCAAAGTGTGTATTCTGCAGCTCGAGGGCACTATTCATGCACACCAATTTTTCATTATTTGAAATTTAATAGCTCTTAATTGAAAGCACTTAGAACTAATCTAAGGAGTGTTTATGCTACAGCTCGAAGGCAGTATTCATGCACACAAATTGGATTTCAAATTGCACTTATAACGGATTTTTGATTAAATATTTAATAATTTTGAATTTTAATAGCTCTTGATTCAAATCACTTAAAACTAATCCAATACGCCCTTTATCATGCGTGTTTATTTTACGCCTCTATTCTGCATGCTTATTTTATATTTCACGCCTCTATCCTGCGTGCATATAAGCTTATATTACCGTAACCAAAACGACCTGTAGGCTTAGGGAGCCCAAATGATCGCCGCATTCCTCAACCCAATTAAACATTTAATATTTTTAAATATACATTTTGATGTATGGAGAGATTTGTGGATAATATCTTTTGCACTTCTAACGCGATGCTGGGCGGCGGGGTTGGGGGTTAGGAGGAAGAGGAGAAAGCGAGCACTCATAAAACGAGTATTTTTATTACTTTTTATTTATTAATCAGCATCATTCATTCATTAATCCATTCAATAATTAATAATAAAGTCCCGCTTGTATTTTAGAATTAACTTATCTATGCATATATTACACAGTGCAGTAGTACTTCCCAGTCGTTTTGGGTTCAGATGATTATCACCACGTTATTTATTTTTAGTAATTATATATATTTTTTGTAATTTGTATATTGACACATGTATTTCATAATTTAATGTGCTCCTTAAAACAGACTTATTTTGTGGAATTTCTTTTTATTGTTGGTAGTGTTGCTGTGCGACAAAAGTACCAACAAGTGACACGCGATTATATTAGATGAATATTAGGGATTTTAATAGAGTGCCCCAAGCGTTCGGCGTTTGAACATGGGTCTCATTGGCTGTGCCTGCCCGTCAGATCGTTCCCCTGCACGGTGAGTGGGTCCGATGTGTCCATCAACTTTTCAAGGCCTTTAAATTAAATTGATATCTCTCCTTCGATATATCGATATATATCCTCTTCCTATATTGTAATCAAACTTTAATTTACACACATTTCTAAAGCATCAATTAGTTTTGTTTAAACAGTCGTTGAAACAAAAGTCCAAATTGAAATATAAAGAAAGCTAGTTTAGTTGCTAATAATAGCAAGTCACAAATAGACATGACCTACTCTATACTTTTATCTACAATTTTTTTTGTCACCTTGCATTAATATCTGGCACATGTTTTACGCCGGATGCCCTTCCTGACACAACCCTCACCCTTAGGACTTAACAATGACAATTTTCCATTTTCCAATTTACTTAACATGTATGTCTTTGGCCTGTGGGAGGAAACCGGAGCAACAGGAGAAAACCCACGCGAAGAACATGCAGGGGATCGAACCCGGGTCCTCTTGCTGTGAGGCCATAGCACTATCCACTGCACCACCGTGCCGCCCTTACTTTCATCTACAGACAATATCTTTTATTATTGTCTAGCTAAAAAAAATCACTGCCAAGTATATTTTATTTTTATGTACAAATATATATGTATGTGTGTGTGTCTTCGCTGTATTTAATCGTTTACAGATTTCATTAGTAGAATTTCAATTCAGGTACTTAAGAAAAACAGCAATTTTAAGTGCAATCTATATATATATATATAATTTACATTATGGCCTCTAAAGAAGGCATTGTTCAACCGTTCATGGAACTACTTCAGTCAGCACAAAGCCTTCAATGCAATGTTGAGAATGATTCACCAGCCCAATAGTACCTGCTCTGTGGTGGTCTGGGGGGTCCTAAACATCAAAGAAAAATGTGAAAAGAGGATAACAATGTATGCAGAGAAACAGATTGACTACAGAATGTAAACTACAAAGTGCTCCTACATGGCAAAAATAGCTTATATAATTCACAATGACTGCCGAAACACTGAGCGGTCATAAAAAACTGATTTGAGTGTGTATGTGTTACCGAAATTTAACATTTTAATAGGAGAGCATTTTAATAGAGGCTTGAATTTTTTTTTTTACAAAATCTTGCAGCCAGAGCTAACAGTTTTTGGTCAGCAGCAATATTCTTTTTTTACACAGTTTTATCTTTCTTTGTTTCACATTTAAATATAAATCTCAAAAACTAAAGGCCCTGCAAGACTTTCTAGGGGCTATTCCTCTACAAGAGGGCTTTCCTCAACTAAGTTGTTTAGATTGACAGGCTCAAAGCGCAGAGAAATGAAATACTGCTAGATCAACAAGCACCTGTCTTTGTGATCACTTTCAAAATACATCTGTTTTGAGGTGCAGAGACTGCCTGCCAAAACAGTTTTTTGCAGCAACTGTGACACAAAGTTACATCAGCACGTTCTCCATAACCGAGAAGCCATGTTTAAGAGATTCTTTCAACCTTTGGCTCCGAACATGGTTATCAACCTTGAAAATGATGATCAGATAAAACATGAAGGTTTTAATGTTTATACATTCTCTTGGATAATTTTGGTTTCTTATTATCTCTTAATAAGATAATATTAATCAATAAAAAAAGATTTATTTTCTTTATTTAAGCTCGATTATTGCCAGTGTGTCTACCTCAGCAGTATTCCTGTTCTCCCAGTCAACTAAAGCTGTCCTGTGGCAAAGAGGTCATCCTCATTGGAATTAATGGTAAGTGCTTGATTTATGGTTGTTCATGTCAGCATTTAGTGCATTTCTTTAATTATCATGATTACTGTATGTGTAACATTTATTATAAGATGCTATACAGAATTTGCTTTTTTTTTTGATGCTGTAATTTCATCGTTTGTTTCGATGTATGCATGTATACATGATATTTGGTGAGAAATTCACAAAAGTGATTGAGAAAAACTATAATGAAAAAACTAAAATAACCTAATTTACACTACAACACTTGATCTCAAGATGCTATCAACTAAATTTGCCTCTACTGACCTGCTCTGAATGCCTGAAAAGCTGGACTGCTGGACTTAATAAACTGGTACTATCTGGATATTGGCCAGCTACAATCAACCACCAGACCGTATTTCATTTAGATCTTTTCCAGTCTTTTCAGGATCTGAAACTGCTTGCTCCAGGACATTCACGTCAAGCTTTCATTGGAATGCTTGATGAAAGAACAAAGTTATTTGGCAGAGTATGTACAAATCAAATGGGGTGTCTCTGTTGCTGTATGTGTTATGTGGGGCATAGAAACCTATTGAAACACACTTTTTTCATGTAATGAAGACATATAACCATTTTTAATACCTACATTTCCACTGCTATTCTTTTTCTAGGCAGGAAAAATATGTGGTTACACCTTCCAGCGGTCTTTTCTAGAATGGTGCTATGCACGCCATGAGGTGGACAAGCTTATAGAGACTGACCCCTTCCGCTGTACAGCATGCTCACCCCACATGCATGCTGTATTAGTTAATGGAAATAGAAAAGTATACAGATTAAACGGTGCATCAGGGTATTAATCCATATGTTTTATGTTTGTATCTTTTTTCTTTTTGTAACTTGAAGTTTGATGCACTATAAAAACATTTTTATTCTGTCATGCAGAGCTGTGACTAAGGGCCTTTTTGATGGCATCTTCCTGGCCAGAGATTAAGATGTATCATCCTTTGTTGCTCAGATACATCAAGCAACCAGACAGGTAAACATTTACTCTTTTTGTACAGAGATTTAAGGTGGCATGATAAAATTGATGGTGTTTAAGTTTTAGTTTCTGCTTTGTACAGGATTATTTGCTAAAGCAACACTAAAATAAAACTACTTGAATCCTCATGTCATTTAATGTAATTATAGACTCCTGGCAAAGGACCTGTGGACAGCTGCAAAAGAGAGTTCTAAAAATCTGCATCCAAACTTCCAGGGACTGTAAATAGCAGACTGCAGACATGGTCTTCTTTCGAGGGCTCTGAACATGTTTAGAGGGGAGATTTATGCTTACCCTCTGTATCTGCAGAAGGAAATTTGTCCTTCAAACGTCTCCTTTTTCTGTTCAGATGTGGCTTGTAAGTGTTTCCCCTATGTTGAAATGGTGTCCATGAAGTGCCGTGAACTTAAGGAACTTTTGGAGATGTGTCCGTTTTTGTTCTGTGATGCATGGCCAAAGCACATTCTTGGACTTGTGAGGTATTGATTGGTTGTATCCATTACATATTTTAACAATGTATGGTATTTTATAAATATTAAATCAGAGTGAAACATTTGAATTAACAGCTGAAATGGGGTGGACGCAATCAAGAATATGCAGGAAACACAATTGGTGAGGAAGTTTAGCAGGTAAAGACATTACTTATCTGGGATAAAAACGTTTTTTGTAAAGCTGCTTTGGGACAATGCTTATTTTTAAAAGCGCTTTATAAATAAAATTTATCTGAATTGAATTGAATTTTACAGCAATGTGTAGTCAGTAACACAATCTTGGATGTGTTGAGACTTAAAATTGCATGCATGGCAATGAAATCTGACTGGCAGGCAAAGGCTTATTTATACATACGTAGGTGAATAGTTTCCTGTTCAGAGCTGGCATCTCCACAAAATACATGTCTAAAGAAGAAGTGGGGGAGAAATTTTATTTCTATCATTTAAATATGTATCCATGATCTTTAAGTGTTCTCTTAATCATTCTATAACAGGTATACTTTAGTTGTTATAACAATCTGCTTATTTACGAGGAAGTTAATCTTTGTGGAAATATTTTAGTTAAGCTTGTTTGAGATTGTTTATCTGCTGTTGATCTGTTTATATTCTGTTTCTCTTGTAGATCTCGACCTCGACACCGCGCCACCGATGGCTCCACCGCAGCAACCGACATATCCAGCCAACAACAGACTCAACCACTGCCACCGCTGCCACCACCGGGACTTTACCATGGGCTAGTAGAAGAAGCCCAAGCAGCTGCTGTAGCAGGAAATGCAGGTGCAGCGTCTTATATCAACGATCCACCTCCCTACAGGCCTGAGGGAGGAACTCCTGTTTCCCACCGCACCAGAGCACAAGTTTGAGTGCACAACTGAGAAGCAAGGAGGAGAAAAAGATCCAGAAACAGGTTGACACTCAACATCAAGCAATGTTAACTCTGGTGCAAACCACGCAAGACATGAAAGGCATGAGGGGTGTACTCCGGTGCCAGGGACTAAACACTCCTATAATAGTGAAGTTAATGCGTTCAAATTCACTCTGATAAGCAAGCTGCAGGTGAAAAAAGGCGTTAATCTGCTAACATCATTTGAAACTGCCCCTAAAGCATCCACACAATTAGTTTCAATAAAGGAAGACTTCCAAACAGTACCCAAACATTTATGGGCACAAGGGAAAAATAATGTGGGGCTTA
>JAOUQV010318829.1:2407-12483 GCA_028565295.1 Aspidoras spilotus
TTTACTTAGAGTGAAGGGTTCACTCGTAATGCCCTTCTTTCACAATGTGGTGAAGTAGTCTGCTGAGGCTTAAAACCAGCTGCCATCTGGACATAGTGGATGTGATGGCAAAAAAGAGGATGATGGCTAAGATTCCATCTACGGTGGACAGCAACTCTCACCCCTTTAAGGTCATTACTAATGTCACGGGAGAGAGCCCCTTCGGTATAACGCTGTCATACAAGGTGTAGGAATTAGAGGCATTAAAATATTATTTCCAGACCATACACACTTTTCCCTCAAATATACATTGATTATTCCATCCACCACTCCCTGCAATATATAGACTGTGTAATATGATTGTGCAAATTATATAGAATAGTGTTATTCAATATTGTGTTGCTGTTACTCTTGGCATTTTTATTTGATATTTCTGTCCATCATATTTGCTAATATTACCTCAAAATTAATTATGCAAAAAAGCCAAAAAAAAGAAAAAAATTTTGAATCAATTGCACAAAACCTGAACCCTACAACATATTTAAGGGTTCTAGTGAATATGAAGAACCACAACCCATTTTTACATTGTGTTTCAAATACTTTGGGGGCAGCTGTGATATAATGGACAAGTTAGCAGGCTTGGGACCAAAAGGTTTCTCGCTCTGGGACATAACATTCATAGCTGAAATGCCAGTGAGCAGGGGACCAAACCCCAATTTCATTTCTCAATAGGAGGGGCTTCACTCTGGTCCAGCAATCTTTATGGTTAAATGCAAAAAAAAATATTACTTGTACACGGATCAATAAAATAATAATAAATTAATTATTACAGAAAAGGGTTCTTTAGGGTTTCAACCATTTCTGACTCAACAAAGAAATCTAAAGTGAGATAAATGTGTATTAATAAATATATTAGATATTATAGATATTATAATAAATGGACCCACATTCAAGTCAATCTTCCTATAAAAATCTGCTTTAAGTGGTAAAATGTATTTATTGTTTTAAGGTCATCCTCAGCACTAGTGGCTATTCTAATGACAGGAACACGGTCATACTTAATGGACATACACAAGTCTTGTATTATACACAAAGTCATGTATATGCTGTAAATGGATGAAAAAAATTGTAAGGGATTCTACATTTATTTTCATAATTCCATTCAGAAAGTGAAACTTGTATACTACACACATTCGTTACACACAGACTAATATATTTCAAGTGTTTATTTCTTTTCATGATTATCACTGATTAATAAACTAAGGAAAAACAAATTTAGTATCTCAGAAATTATTACTTGAGACCAATACAAAAAAAGGATTTTTAGAATCGTTATTGTGGCCTTCAGCTCTTCTGCGTTGTTGGGTCTGGCATATCGCATCTTTACAGTACCCCATATATTTTTTATAGTGTTATGGTCAGTTGAGTTTGCTGGACAATTAAGAACAGGGATACCATGGTCCTTAAACCAGATACTTGTAGATTTAGCACTGTGAGCAGCTGGAGTCAGTGCATCTAGAACCTTTGATGCAGTAATTGGGCCAAAAGATCCTCAGCTAAGTATTAAATGCTGTACATGCTGATACGTTTCATGCTCATAGTTTTTAGTTGGCCAGCATTTCTAAAAATAAAGTAATATTCTGAGATACTGAATCTAAGTTTTTTTTATTAGTTGTCAGTTATAATCATCAAAAAAGAAAAACACTTGAAAGATATCAGTCTGTGTTTAACGAATGTGTATAGTATACAAGTTTTACTTTTCGATTGGAAATATGGAAATAAATAAACATTTTTTTACGATTTTCTAATTTATGACCAGCACCTGTATGTTCTCTTTGTGTTATTCTGCCACTGTATGTGCTTCTCTATCAGATTGTACACTCAACGTTGGTTTCCTGTGGCAACAATCGTTAACTTAATGACAAGAACCTGGTGAAGAGGCAGAGTCCAGTGTTTACATGGAGAACAATGCTGCCCTTTGTGTAAGCCTTCTGGCTTAAAGTTAGAACAGCTTAGAACCCTGTTTGCTAGTTACAGTAGTTCTTTTTAACGTTACAATTGCATGATGTCATTTTTTTTACTTTACTATTTATGACTCCCATCTTACTCATATCTCCAAATTAACCCTAATTTAAAAATTATAAATGTTCTTGCACTAACCCAACATTTTAGAAGTTTAGTCAGCTACATTTTTTGCCAGCTTTACAAAGGTTTACCAGAAATAAACAAAACACTTTTGACATTTAAACTGAACCTAGAAAAAGAAAACATGCAATAGGGAGCTGAACCTGTACCCTAGGCAAAAAGCAACCTCTAAAGGAAATTGTTTACCAAATACAGAGTGGAAGAACACACTTGTCCTGTACCAAATCTAATAGAAGCCAGAAAAGTGGCACTTACTTAAATAGGACTTTCAAAAGCACATACAATTGTGTGATGGTAAATTTTCACTTTAGGGTTAAGTAAGTTGTTTAAAGCCTATTTAACCAGACTCTGTGTTTGGTTTCATTTTGTGCTTTGTTAAACAATAAATCAATAAACCAAACCTTATTTAGTCATGTTTATTGATAGAAAGACTCTCAGTCATGTGTCATCTTAACACAATAAATTCTCAACAAACTAAGCAGTGTATTGTACAGAAGTAAAATATTTTTATATAAAATGCTACAATATGAAGTGAACTCTAGCCTAATACTTTATAACTACAAGCTACAGTATTTAAAGTAAAAGTCAAGAATTTAAAACTTGTGTTGGAAAAAAAGTGAAAAAAAAAAAAAAAAAAAAAAGAATCAAACTTATTCACTGGAATCCATAATGATGCCTTTGTCAACTAAGAAACTCTGGATCAGATACTTGAGATAGGAAAATGGCAGTGCTGGATAAAAAGGATGATTTAAGTCAGGCGTAACCTTTTAAAGGCTTTGCTATCCCAGTGCTGTCTTATGCCAGTGGTAATACATGCTGTGAGACAGAAACAAAAACAAACATAAATAAGAACAAAGATTCTCTTAAAAAAATACCTGCATGAGGCAAAAATTATCAATACTCTGGTGGTGTTAAAGTACTTTTAACTATTTTCAGAAAAGACAATACATAATTTTGGAATAAGCTCCCTGCTTTTAAAAATACTTTGTCCATCTGTAAAGCTAAAAAAATGCTAATGCGTACATTTTTTTATAAAACTAGGGTGTGGATAGTTTCTGAATAACCCGAGTAAATAAAAACGTTCATTATAAAGGTAATTTAAACAACTAAAAGTGTTCCCAAAGATGTAACAGGCTAGTGATAATCAACAATTCTTTAGTGATGTCTTTATTGATTTCCTCAATTCAAACAAAGAGGTAATTAGGCCTTAAATCTAAGTTTTGAAATACACCACCAGAGAAAAATTACGGACATCCGAAAAAAAAAACTTGCTAGAGACCCACTGTAGTAACCCATGATGGCATGGAAAAGCCAAAAGACAAAAAAGTATTTTAAAAGTTATTAAGACCATGAGGCCATATTTAAATTGTATGAAAACATCTGACCCACTGGAATTTTGATGTGGCTTCAATTTTACTGTCAGGAGACACATTAAGGAACATTACTGCTGTGCATCAAAATGGCCCACTATAAATGGTATTTATTATTTTACCATACGACATTGCACTACATGTCCAATAGAAAAGAAATCTGCTATTCTTTTTCAACTCACTTTAACGGGTCTGACTTCCTCTGCAACGGCACTTTCGACCTAGAGGCAACAAAGAAAATGTATATAATGTAATAACTGCACTTGCTTAGTGTCAGGCTCTATATAGTAAAATTATCATTATTTTTTCTACACAAATAACATTGCGAATAATTTTAAGTGCATTAAAACTTACTTTCAGTAACTACAAATAAAATAACATTGCAGTTTTACAGATTTTACTAAAAGAAAACAAAAACTGATCTTTTCTTCTTAAAAGAGCCAACTGCGGCTCTGATAATACAAGCAATCTTATGATTAATCACAGATCTGTATCAGGCACTATATACTGAAATGTTATGTATTAATTGTTTTATGTCATCAATAAGTCGATCAGATTTTTTGAATAAGGGACACTAAATATTTAAGAAATAAATATTACACTATTAGAAAATCCCACATATGTATCTGAACCAGCATTATCATCATCAGCAGTGTTTTCTGTATGTACGTTTAGAAACTTACAATTTAATTTTAAATGCCTAACAAAGTTATGTTTGAGCTATAAACATGAAAATCGGCATTATTTGTACTCTCCATTCAGCTTTTAACACTCTTCAAAAATCACCCCATACAATCTATGGGAGATGTGTGTGTAATGTACAACATAGAAATCATTCACTCATAGACAACTAAAATCCTCACATTTTCAACACCAAAAAAATCCAATTAAATTAATTTTTTTAGTGAAGGAACTTGTCCTTTCTCATCCCTCAAACAATGTAATTGTTTGACAAATTACTTAGTTATGTATGATTTGTTCTGAAACTCAAAGTACTCATTGAGATGATTATAGATTTGAGCAAACAAATCCTGATTTTGAGCAAACAAATATATTTTTCCTGTTATAACTGTTATAATAACTGTAATTACATAAACTGTACTGTGACCAGTACTGTAAATTCTGTTTACAGCATTTAACAAATGCAATAATTTAGGGGTCCTAGACTTTAATCAGAGAATTTTACGGCACCGTCATTTTATTTGCCACACATTCGACTCCCAAACACCAAACCAACTCACTGATTATGATAAAGATCCCCAAGAAAAAGAGCACAGCAGCAAAAACCAACCCACCAATCCGGACAGACTCGTAGTCTGAAATGAGAAAATAGAGAATTATACAAACACATTTAAAAGACAATATGGGCCAAAAATACAGTCACTGTATTTATGCAAATACCCATGCTAATAATAAGCAAGTATGTATGAATGCGGAGGTCACAGATAAGTGACCTTCAGTACACTTTGTGCGTTACCACACGCTATGCCCTAATCTAGCATATCTGTTCTGCTCATAAACCTTCAGTACAATCTGAATAAGGGAGACAAAATATTGGAAATACATATTACATGGGTAAAAGAGGATAAAGCACCACATGTTCATCAGACTTAACATTATTATAATCATCATGCCTTCTGGTGAAAAAGAATTACTGGTGAGATTACTGACTAGTTATTTGGTAAACTTTAAAACTCAAAACATGTTTTTACCCAAGCCACATTTGACTGCAATAAAAACACTGCATTATTGACAATATTCCTTTATGACATCAATGTTTTATATGAAAACTAAATGTGCTCCATAAGTCTAGATAGTATCACAAGATACAAAATGTTGTACAACCAGATAAGAAAAATTTGGGACTGTATGGAAAATGGAAGTAAAATAAACTGTGCATTTCTTATTTACTCTGACTTATATTTCATTGTAGACATTATTAGAGATTTCGTTTTTTTTCTGATCAACTTTGGGTCTTTGTGTCTGAAGTCCAAAAAAAATAACCACTGAGCTACCACTGCCCCATACATTTTATTGATGAACATTTATTCCTGCATTCGAGGCGCATTCAATTAGGATGTTTTTGAAGTACATTTCTTCAAAAGAATTTTTCTTACTTTGGTTGTAGTATTGCATTTTTTAAAAAAAATCACATTTTCAGAAAGAAAACAAAAAATGTTCAATAAAGAGTACTATGATATTTTTTGCTTACAAAATAAAAATACAGTATTTGCTTTGATCATTATTTATGCATGTATTTATGTACAATTATAGTATGCATCATTAATTGTATTAAGCTTTTTCATAAATAACTGCTATAATAATGTTCTTTTTTTAAATAAATATGAGCTTGCCACATAAAAAAAACATTATGGAGTTTTTTAAATGTATTGCTGAAATATCTGACCTATTTTACAAACATAAAATTTCTGGCTTAGAGGTCTGTTAAAAAAATTGAGAAGATACTCTCATTGACGTTGAGAGTTGATTATCATTGATTATCTCATGACGTTCTTCAAATATTCATCACTTTCTTATCATGTGAACCTTACCCAGCTGAAATGGAGAATGCAACATGCAACAAAACAATTTACAAACGTTGAGGACATTATTTTTGCTGGCAGCTGTTGTGTCAGTAAGGTCAGACTTTTATAAATATCTACAACTGTCTACATACCCAGGCAGCAAGCCATTAGCCATCCTGCCACAATTCCAATATCCAGTGGCTTCATTTTTACATGAGCTTACGCATACCAAATTTACATAACAGTCATGGTTATGCAGTTTTAGGATTATTAGTGCCCAAAGGAGCGCATTATTTCTAATACAGTGCTAAAACAAGTCCAATTTTTATTTTGAAACAATATCACATCCAAAAAAATATTTCTGTGGCTGGATCACGAGGTTCCTTGACTTGCTGACCCCTTGTGTGAAGTTTTTCCATCTACTTCAGCAAACAGACTTAAAACACAAACATCCGCTGACCTTTCCAGATGTTTCCTGATGGGGAAAACTTTTAATATGCCACAAATCTAATTTTATTCAGACACGGCATTAGATAAACAAAAAGCACTAAACTGAAGGATATAAGTTCAGACCATACACTGAAATTGTGTAGGGCAGAACTACAGTCTTCTTTGGTACATTTTCGCTGTCTGTCCATCCACCCATCCATCTACCCACATAGGAAGCCACATATTCATCATTCATGCACCTATCAATGTACCCGTTCATCTACTTATCCTTCAGCCATCCATTTATTTACCTTCTTACATACAATATATGAATAAGGTAATGCTTTGTTTTTCCTTAATGAAATGTTTCTTGATCCTTGGTATATTTGTAATTCATCCTTAAATTATTTTTGTATTTTCTTGGTTGTAGGTTTCTCAAACAGGGGATTTTCATAAAACAAGACTGTGCCACCGGCCAATATGTCATCTGGTATATACAGCATCAGTTGGTCTCCTATATATTTTAAGAGTTGTTTTTAACTAAAACTTTGCATTTTTAATGGCTGTACTAAATCATTCACTAAAAAGATGAACTTTACTTACCATAATGAAATGGGCTGTCATAATCTTGCAAGAGAAACAAATAAAAATCCATGAGACACATCAATTCCCCACAGTATTTAACACACATTTCATTTTATTACAAGCAAATATTATTACAAATTTATCCTTCAGCAAATTCTGTATTTTTTAGATAAATCTGTTTAATCTGTGAGAAAGAATCCAAAGTAGGTTTTACACTTTTAGTAGAACACACTGTGGTTCGACACCTACCAAATAAAGACGACTGCTCTAAAACTACAAAAGAAGGGATCTGCCTCTTCTAAAATTGGGATGAGGGGATAGGGTCAAGGCCGCTGCATATTGATTAAAGAAGCTGTCAAAGCAGTTGGATCTCTTGTTGACTGTGAGCATTCTGAAATTATTCTCAGTGAAAATGGAATCTTGGCAAGTAAAAATCGCATATGTCTTACTTAGCATTATTTCCTAGCAATATAACTCAATATCCTCCTTTGTACGCATAATATTGTAAATTAAATACATTTGTCATTCCCGGTTGTGTTCCTTGTTTCAATTTTTGTTTAAAAACAAGTTGCACATAATGGCAGACAATGCTAACCATGATTTATTTAGATTTTGTATGTAGTCGGGACTCGCATGGCAACAGGAGTTAGCTGTGTTATTTATAGATGCACACAAGTAAAGCTATAATTAACAAATTTTCTTATGCCGGCCCAAATTATGATTTTCCCATTCAAAAAAATACCAGCTGCCATTGCTACCAATTTTTTTTTTTTATAAAAACAACCCAGACTGCACTCTACTTGAATGTGCTGCAGTGAAAACAGCTCACTAGCTAAGGACCTTTACAAACATTTCTCTTTCCCTGCTGTTCTTCAAATATTTTCTATGACATGAAACAGAGCTTGCTTTGACCAGGAAACTTTTTTAAGACATAGACTAATGCTGAATTATTGTAGTAAAATATACTGTATAAAGGATATAAAACATTCTTACCACGTGTATCATCCATCGTAGAGGCTGGAGAGAGAGAGAGGGAAAGAGAGAAATATTTACAGAAACACAAAAAATTAAATTATTAAGTTCATAAACTAATGCAAATATTTTATTCAGAATTAGTCAGGAAAGCTTTGTGAAGCATGTGGATATAAAAGCTATGTTAATTGCATAAAGAAGGCAAAAAAAACCCTTTTGCTTTTTGTTATGCTTACATAACAAGAGGGCATTCCCATGCACATATCACCAACTCTTTCACTCACTCTCTCTCTCTCTCTACAAACTCACCAACCTTTTCATTAATGTAAGTTTATTATTCCCATGGCCACTATCATTTTAGATCTCGTGTCTATTTGTGAAAAGATACAATATATGGTTTCTCTCAACAAAACCTTTTCCTTGTTGTGACCAAGATAAAGTTCCTACAAAGTCACAAGTCTTTTACCCTTTATTCCCATGGGATTTGAATAATAAAAGAGGGAGCACAGAAACTCTCATGTAAACACACCCAACATGGCAGTGTTTAACCAAAAGCAGAGAAGAAATATGAATCCTTATTTCTCTCCCCAGGCTAATAAATATGACATTTGTTAAAAAGAACCAAGAGTAGGTTTCCTTAGCAAACGTTCAGAACAAAGAGTCTATGTCAGATTCTTGGCCATTCCCTGCAACACCAAGCAACTGCACTTGCCAGTGTTTGTGTGCAACAGCATTCACAGGCATACAAGCAAAATAAATAAATAAAATCCAAGAATGGTGCAAAAAGACAACTTACAATGGTAAAAACGTTTCAAACTTTCTATACTTCTGCATAAATTTTACCGAAAAAATAATCAGCTTTCAACACAAGTAGAAAAAGAGAAGCAAACTAATTATCTGGTCTCTTGGAAAAAATCCCAGTCTGCCGTCAATCAATAGGATGGCAATCAGTTGTGAGTGGGATCTTTGTTATATTCAAAAAACAGTTATAAAGCAAACATGTTCAAGTGTCTTGTGACGTGAAGAGAGAGGTTGCGGAGGATCATAGAAGAATGTTTGTTGATTCTAAATAGGCTAGAAAAAACCCTCACTAGGAATACTAGATTAACAATGAATAAACTAACAGTAAGACCTGTAATACTGGCTGAGGTAAATATTCATGAGTCCACTTCACAACAAAGGAGTGCATGAAAGGGCTGACAAACCTTGAGAAAGCTACTGTATTCTAGAACATTGCTGCCCTTCTGTAATTTGCTAATAATCACAGGGACAAGCCAAAGATTTATTACAACTATGTTTGTGAACAGATGAGGTCATAATAGACTATTTTGGTTCAAAGGATAAGCAGTTGTTATTGGTGACTTGAAAACACTATATTAGAGCATAAAAACCTTTTTACGGTGATGGTAGTAGTATCATGGTAGGGGATTGTTTTTGTCACATCAGGGCCAGGACAGATTGCCGTCATTCAAGATAAAACAACCCTATGCACAAGTAACGTATAAACTTCGTGTATTTATATATTTCTCAAGTCTCAAGTTGTTTTATTGGTATTTCAACCATATACAGTGTTTCAGTACACCATGAAACAAAACATTCTCCAGACCAAGGTGCTACACAAAACATAAAAGTGCACTTGTGCAAACTTGTGCAACCAGACAATAAATACACAACAGTGCAACTAATAAGTACACAACAGTACGAACAGTAAATATGAGTATAAGTATTTATAAATGTAGCTTCTGAAACACTGATTTGCGACAGTGTTCCATTGTAAAAGGCCCCACAGAAATGAAATCGAACTGGTCATTCTTACCAAAGAACGCTTAAAGTAGAATACAGAGTCCCAACAAAATAACAGTTGTATCTGTTTTGTAAGGAGGAATAGATAAATTCCTCCAAGCTGATGTGCATGACTAATCAACAATTATAGGAAATATTTAGATGCAGTTATGACAGTGAAAGATAACACCCACATTTAAGAACACCCCAAGTACCACTTTTCAACAGTGAGCACAGGCTGATGTTTAAATGTTCAACACAGTAGCAAGATCATCATGCAGCGGCATCT
>JAOUQV010318915.1:0-12475 GCA_028565295.1 Aspidoras spilotus
GTTTCAGTTTCATTGTTTAACCCCTGTATGTGCAGGAGGTATAAGATACACAGAATGATAACTAGATTATGAACTCCTGGCAGGAGGAATGTGATCACTAATAAAGTGGTTGGTAATAAGGTGTTTACGTGTCCACTACACATCAGAAAACTACATATACCAGCTATGGGTAGACATGTGACTGCGGACAGATGGAGGTGTGGTGCCAGTATTTCAGCAATAGCTGCACTTGTGGGCTGTTCCCATATCATGGTATCACATGTATAGAGGAACCGTCAAACAAACATCCACCTGTAGGACTCATAAGCGCCCAGCCCAGAGGCGTTCATTGTAATAATGAGGTGAACTCGTGTAGCTGCTGCACAGGGAATGTATGGAGTATTGAGTGTGACAAAGTCAAGGTCAGAAATCCGATATAGGGTTGAGTGTAATGTATAAATGCACATTATGTGTCTACAAGTTAATGGATTATAAACTAATTCAATGTCTTTATATGGGCAAAGTAAAAGAAACTACTTTCAAATACACTACATGGTCAAATATTGTACTTTCTGTTAAGACTGATATAGACAGACTCTGATATAAGCAAGACTTAGTGCCATCTATGAATAGCCAAAAATGTGCTTATACGGCAATAAACAACAGCATACAATTGAAGCTTGTTATAATTCTTATTATTAGTCGTTGGCTTATAATGTTTATTATACCTGCAGTAAAAAGAGGAGAGTGCATCCTAGCTTTGTGTCCTTGGGATGAGTAATCCCTATAAAAGTAGTGCCCACTGTCTGTATTGGCTGTGTGGTCAACATTTGGTTGAAATGTTATGACTGGCATATTTCCTGATCCTCTAACCCAGTCTATATCGTCATCAACATCCTGTGTCCAGTCACAGCTCCCATCCTCAAAGTCACAAAAGCCAACTGAAATGAAAATAACAGATCATATTCTTAAAGCACTATAGTAAATAAAGAATGTTAATTAACACACTATTGTGGATGTGTTTAAGTAAGATACATTCAAAGGGTTAAAGCAATGATCGGAATCATATTTTATCTCTTATGTGCAAAAGCCTTAGTAACAACATTTTTGCACAAATTTGGCTTTATTAGAGATGTTTATCTTAACAAATTGTGCAAAAATGTAAGAAATGTTTGATATTTATATTTTATCTAAAACAGTATTACATAATGAAGCATGTTGTAAAGCAAAAATTTCATAAATAAGCTGGGTTTTTTTGCAGAAAAGAAGACTCTTATCAGCTTTGTTTTCCGAGACACACAAACTTAGCAGCTAATTACTATACAAACCCGATTCCAAAAAAAGTTGAGACAAAGAACAAATTGTAAATAAACATATCGCAATAATTTATAAATCTCAAAAACTCATATTGTATTTACAATATAAAATATGCACAAATAACATTATTGGATCATTAGAACTTTTTTTACAGCAACATATCTCATAAAAGTTGCCATAGGGCAGTAAAAGGCTGAAAAAACCAAAACCATATTGTGACTCAATAGGTCAATTAGGTCATTAACATGACTGGGTATCTTAAAGTGCATCATAAAGTGGCAGTGGCTCTCAAAAGTAAAGAAGGGAAAAGGATTACCAATCCCCCTAATTCTTCACAGACAAATAGTAGAGTGATATCAGAAAGAAGTACAACAGTGTAACTTTAAGTTTGAGCATATCATAATCTACAGTGCATACTATCATCAAAAGATTCTGAGAATCTGTAAGTATCTCTGTGCGTAAGTGTCAAGGCCGGAAAACTATACTGGGTGCCCCTGATGTTCTGGCCGTTAGACGGTACTGCATCACATACAGGCATGCTTCTTTATTGGAAATTACAAAATGGGCTCAGGAATATTTCCAGAGAACATTATCTGTGAACACAATTCACAACATCTGCCGTTGCCAGCTAAAACTCTATAGTTCAAAGAAGTCTTATCTAAACAAGATTCAGAAGCGCATATGTCTTCTCTGGTTCAAGGCTCATTTAAAATGGACTTTGGCAAAGTGGAAAACTGTTGTGTAGTGAAGTTCTTTATATAAATAAGAGACACCGTGTCATTCGGAATAAAGAGGAGAAGGACAACCCAAGTTGTTATTAGCGCTCAATACAGAAGCCAGCATCTCTGATGGTATGTATTAGTGCGTAGTGGAAGGACACCAATTATTAAACATATATACTGGTTCTAGAGCAACACATGCTCCCATCCAGACGACATCTCTTTCAGGGAAGACCTTGCATTTTCCAAAATGACAATGCCAAAACACAAACAGCATTATGGCTGTGTAGAAGAAGGGTCCGGGTACTGAACTGGCCAGATAGAACCCATAGACACCCATAAAAAACATTTGCCAGATGACAAGATAAAACAAAAAAGACGTAAGACAGTTAAACAAATAGAATCCTACATTAGACAAGAATGGATTAACATTTCTATCCCTCAACTTGAGCAACTTGTCTTTTCAGTCCCCAGATGTTTACAGACTGCTGTAAAGAGAAAAGGGGATGTCTCACAATGGAAAACATGGCCTATTTTAAGATGTGTTGTTTTCATGAAATTTACATTTAATTTCCATTAAATTCATAAATTTGTCTCTTTAAATTATCCATTTATGTTCTATTCTATGTTCTATTCTGAATAAAATATGGAATTTTTAAAACCCCAGCATCATTGAATTCCATTTTTATTTACAATTTGTACTTTGTCCCAACTTTTTTCTGGAGAATCTGAATCTTCTGGAGACCTTGACTGTCATTCTCAAATTAAGCTGCACATAGTGGTCTGTTTGGTGGAGAAGAGCAAGCTTTGGGTTCATAGTCTGAGTATTTACTTTAGTTACTTTAGTCTTTTTTCTGTTTATAAAAGTGCTCCATATTTACTTTCTACTTCTTTCCCCTAGTGGGATCTCAAATCTCACGCAAGATGATTTCACATGCATTTTCACAAGTTTGGAATTTTAACGCTGAGAAATAAGAACTTCACAGCACAGAAATTACTATAGCCTATCCAACAAACGAGTCGAAAGCAGACTACTTTGAGCTCCAACAGATGTCTTGAATTAGGGACCTATCATATCTGATACTTTTTTGTAACAGAACCCAGCAGCATTCATTACATTGCTCTGTATATGTTATTCATTATTTCCTGACATTCAAACAGATTTTTTGATACATTCATGTTTGAAAATGTACAAAATTTACAAATATCCTACACTGATATACTCATGCAGAATATAATTCACGATCTTAAGTACCTGTAGGGGCACACGCTCCGTCAGCAAATGATAAATCATCTATAGCAATATCGCCAGCCTCTCCACCTACTGAAGCCTCGATCAGTATCTGATGAACTTCCCGAAGTGTAACATGCTTCTGAGCCACCAGCCATTCATTCCCATGAGAGCCCATTCTCTTCCACACCTAGTGTTGTTTAAAACATGCATAATCAAGTCATTTTGAGGTTTTTTGGTTAGAAAAATGTAGCTTGTAAAAATGGTATTCATTTTACCAATGTGGTCTCTCTGGATTCAACAGATTGTAGAAATATGTTTAGCGAGCCCACGGTTGCTCCAAACATATGATAATAAATTTGAAGACAGTATCCAGTCTGTCCAGCAGGGGGAAGCACAGAGGACTTCAGCTGAGCTACACTGCCTCTTCTATTAGGAGTTGAGCTTGCAATATACAGATAATATCCTGTAAATTAAGACAGCTATGAAAAAAACAGTTGATCATTAATTGATAGTGAAATTTAATATTTCTAATACAGCTGGCATACCTGTGCCACTGGTGTGATCTCCTGAAGGGCCAGTATTGACAGTTTTAGTTGGTCCACTCTTTCGCAGCCAATGAAAATCCCCAGTACCTCCCTGTACCCACCTACACAGGCCATCCTCAAAGGAGCAGCCAGCAGTAGAAATAGCTGGAGCAAAACAAGTGCAATAAAATCGTAAAACAATTCACTTTAGCCCTTCTAAACCAAATGCTATTTGTGAATTTATCCCTCGGATGACCCTAATAATTCTTCTTCTTATTATCATTTTTCTTTTTCACATTTATGCATTCATGTGGTGCAAACTGCCTATCTTACAGATACAGCTCAAACACCGGAATGCACATATGTCTTTTAGGTAGAACCTTGAATGCAGCTGATTACAGCGTGATTACATTCTTATCACTCTTCAAAAATCAATCAGTACAATCCTATTGGATTAGCTAGTGTGTGTAGTGAATGTACAAGTCAGTTAAGTGCTCACTGCCCGGCCAAGAAAAGGACGCGCACAAACACACTAATATTTTTGTACCACTTTTAGATTTGATTACGGCATGCATCCCCTTAGAGCATCAGTATCACAAGTTTCTGTCCAGAGTTGCCTTAATTTTTTCAAATATTGATTTTTATGTGTTAATATGGTCATAACTATGGCAATTTTTCAGCAATTCACAGAATCGTTACATCATAATGATCAGCAAGGGGTCTTCTCACTCAGAGTTTTCTGATGCATAGATCAATAATGGGAAATGAATCACAGTTTTCTGCCTGCCACATTTCAAGCATTGTCTTTCCTTCAGAAAATAAAAATCTAGTTACAAATCTTACCAATCTTACCAAGTTACTTTGGATAGAAGCATTAACCAAATAAACAAACACAGTATAATCCTAAAAATTATTATAAAAGTTTAAAGCAAATACTCTCTGTTCATATTAAACAAAAGCTATTTTAGATAATTAATTTAGATTAAACCTAAACTTCAATAAAACGTTCGATCAGGAACAAGTACTTTCTGATCAGCTATATAGTCTACAAAGTATTACTGTTTTATTATGTAACCTTATTTTCAGATTAAGTGGACATTTTGTGACATGAACAAGGTTACAACCATATACATCACTGCCCACTGTGCCACCCCTCAACTATATAGTTACCAAAAGACTTAATAATTTTACCCTTTGTGGCCCTGTCATAAATGGGGAAGTAAATGCAAAACTAAGTCTTAGGACATCATATCACTTATTCTTTGGGCTGACTATATCTTTTGGAAAAACAAACTGGACACATCAGTTTGCTGTAAATAAAACTGAAGTTAATGGCAGAAAAAAGCAATATATTCTTTATCAATTAGTATTAATAATTTACATTAATACATATTCCTGTAGTGCTCTGGCCTGTTACTAGAACTTCAAACAGTAATCACCATGCGCTTGGGTGCACTTTCCCCTTTGTTTATATTGCGTGCATCATAAAGTTTTAAAGTCCACACAGGCCCAGGCACTTTTACATCATTCTATTAGTCTGAAAGTGACTTATATTTGTCTATTCTGTGTAAAAATTGAACAACACACACAGGATGTAAAGTGACAGGAAATGTATGGATAGATCTGGAGATGCAAAAATGCTATCTTTGAAAATTAAAGCATATTTCCTAAATACAATTATATATTTACTCCAAATGTTGTACCAAGTTAGTCAAGACTGAAGTGAATAAAGGTGATACCTTTTTATCACATTTTCATGTATATAATACTAAAACATTAAAGGGTTTGATGTAAATAATTATTAGTTCCTAAGTGTTTACTTAAATTTAAGCCATGGATAATCATTGTGGAATATGTAGAACTTTAGACATCTAATGTTAAAGTTAAATCGCTTTAAAAAGAACTTGAAATTTGCTTCTGCACAAAGAGGTTTCAAGGTGTAATTTATGATAACATACAGTATCCTTCTCCCTAATATAGACAATAGAGACAGCATTTAGGCTTTGATCCCCACCTGGTGGTTGATATGATGTTTCACAGTTCAGGAAGGAGATGTCATCTAAAGAGGCTCCATGATGGACATCTTGATTAGGGTTCTTTATTGATGTTGATCGACTACTGAAAACGATCTGTGCCAAGACAAATAAAGGTATCTACATGCATGCCATGCCAACATTAAGCTTTCAGTTCTAACCCTAAGCCTAATCTTTTTTTTATTTTGATTTTGATTACTTTATTGATCACTGGCGGGAAATTATTCTCTGCATTTAACCTATTCAGGTGTGAATACCCGGAGCAATGTGCTACCCCATTAAGGTGTACGGGGAACAGTTGGGGGGTTTAGGTGCCTTGCTCAACGGCACTTCAGCCATGACTTGTCTAGAGTGGGTATCGATCCGTCGATCTCTCGGTCCCCAGCCCTCTACCTTATCCATTTAGCCATAGCTGACCCCCTTGTATAAGTTCTGCTGATCACAATCATACAGAAAAACCACACCTAATATCAGCCTGCTGCTTTTGGTAGCCATCTACACCTTTTTTTGTAGAATTATGTATTCTAGACATAAGAGGTTGGTTGGTTTCCTGGCCATTTCCTTAAAGCTTAATGTTATTCTATTTTCATCTGATGGTTGAGAATATGCTGAAACATTCTTTCTTCATTATTCCATGCACTCTGTGCAAGATACTAAGACCATTGGCAGCAAAACGCATAACTGTTAGTAGGGTTAGCTGCTTCACCATTAGTTCTCCATTTTTCAGCATGCAAGCTACTTATAAAATGACCAAGTCAATATATACAGTATATGAGTATTTTTTAATCATATCTTCCATTTTATGATATGCCAAATGTTTTCTATGGGTAAAAGTTCAGTGCACCGGACCCGTCTTCTACGCAGCCATGATGCTGTTATTGATGCAGTATGTGGTTTGGCATTGTCATGTTGGAACATGCAGGGTTTTCTCTGAAAGAGACATGGTCTGAATAGGAGCATATGCTGCTCTAGAACCTGGATATACCTTTCAGCATTAATGAGGTCTTTACAGATGCGTAAGCTGCCCATGCCACATGCACTAATGCAACCCCATACCATCAGAGATGCAGGCTTCTGAACTGAGCACTGATAAAATTTTCATCTTTCTCCTTTTTTGTACGAATGACACGGCGTCCATAAATTTCCATAAAGAACTTAAAATTTTAATTAGTCTGATCACAGAACAGTTTTCCACTTTGCCACAGTCCATTTTAAATGAGCTGGCAACAGCAGATGGCACAGTAAATTGTGTTCACTTTGGTACCAGGTCTCTGCAGATTATTCATAGGGGCCCTCCATGTAGTTCTGGGACTTTTTGTGCACCGATCTCATGATCATTTTGACCCCATGAAATGAGATCTTTCGTGGGGCCCCAGATTATCACTGGTCTTGTATGTCTTCGATTTTTTTACAAATGCTTCCACAGTTTATTTATTTACATCAACCTGCTTCACTATTGTATAACCACTCTTCCCAGCCTGGCGCAGGTCTACAATTTTCTTCCTGATATCTTAGGACAGCCCTTTAGTTATGTTGTCATTAATACAGCTAATGAGTGGAGAAGAGAAGAAGAAGAGCTTTCTAAAGAAGAATTTGTGATGAGGTGCGTAATGGCTTTTCACCTTAATCCACATCGAGGAGAACATGCAAACTCCACACATAAATGTCCCGGGTCTAACTCGGGTTCTTCTTGAATGTTTATCTTTAAACTCGAGCTATATATATATATATAAATATATACATACAAACATATGCATACACAATATGCTTTTATATACTGAATACACACCTTGTAGTGTTGCTGTTGTCCAATTGCTAAGTGCTCTAGCATCCATTGGTCAGTGCTGTTGGTTCGAGTCCAGAGGTGTATCCTGTTCTCTTCCTTCTGCAGGAAAACACTTAGACCTCTGACGCCATCTTCTCCATTGAGGTGGAAATGAAACCTAAGTGACAAATACTTGTAAATCCCCAACATGTTGACTGTGGAATCTGTAGGTTACTCTTTCAATCCACCTTACCATTACATTTAAAATACTAAAGAATTTGTAGGACATTGCAAGTAAGTATAATCTAAAAATAAAATGCAAAAACTATTAAGTTTATGGACAACTTTTAAGTGGTTGAAGAGAGATAAGAATAAAAAAATAAAGACTTGAGATGAATGAGTGTTTTTTCACCAGATCATCTCTAAAACTATCACAAGTTCAATAAGGCTTAATAATAATAAAAAATGCAGTATAAAGTAACTTACAGAAATTGACAATATAGAGAAGTAGGTGGCAATGTTGGGCTCTCAAACTGCACCTCATTTTCATATCCCACTGCACTCAAATTTACATACATGTAGTGACCTGTGAAGAAGAGGCAAGGTTAGTATCATATAGACATATTAGTCTGGTGTGAGTAAATACTGTATTAAATAATATTAGTGCAGATTATGTTAGGAATATTTATAGCATTTATGCATTGCATGGATACTTTATAGTTAAGTTGGTAAAGCAAGCGCTGCTGGAAAATGCCAGGAGTGTTAATAACTAGAGTTGTCAAGATTTGGAGAAGGTTATACATGCCCTAATTTCTGCATGGATTACTGCAAAATGTCTTTGACTTGTTAACAAAATGCAGCTGCTAGATTGCTTAAAAGTACAAAGAAAAAGAAACTTCAGTATAAGCCTTCTTTCATTGGCTCCCTGTATATTACAAGTTCTAGTTTAAAGTTCTTTTATTTGTTTTTAAGGCTTTGCATGGACTTGCACCAGTATATATATATATATATATATATCATTGATTTGTTAAGGTCTCTTTCCCGTTCCAGGTAAATGCGGTCTGTAGATTAGTTGCTTTTGGAGGTTGCAGCACCAAGACTCTGGAACAGCCTTCCATTGGACAGTCACTCTGCCCCATCAGGCTAAAAAAGTATTTCTATCGTTTGGCTTTTTTATTTATGTTATGTGTGTGAATACTGTTATGTGAATGAGTGGTGTACAGCACTTTGGTATAAAATGTGCTCTATAAATAAAAATTACTTACTAATTACTTACTTGTTTTGTCTCCCCAAGACTGAAACAACTGACAAGAGATTGGGATGCTCAATCACCTTATAGGTACACCACGGCGCACCCAACCATCACCAAGTGATTGCATATTGCAAGTAAGTGAAGAATGCATCATATTACACAACATGCCACTTTCCAGATTAAAAAAATACCAAATTGTCTATGTTAGGATATAAAATCTAGAAAATCTGTCTGGATTGAATCAGTTTAGAAGGGAAGATATAATTTTGGAGAGGCATAGAAGGTTAGCCAGTGTTATGAAAGGACCATAATTTATCAATATAATCTAACCATACATACTGTCTAACAGCAAGTATCGCTTGTGCTTTATTTACAGCAAGACAAGCTGCTGGAACTCCATATCCCAGAAGCAACACACTATTCAGGTGAGACGAGACACACCTGTGAAAATGTTTTTCTTTTTGTTGCACCTTTACCCGGTATATAGAGCATGAAGCCGGAGAAAATCCACACAGTAGGGCTTTCTGGCTAAGGAAAGGCTTGTTCTGGTACAAACCCTTCACAAACACTTGTGTGAAGAGGGTTTTCTGTGACATGAACCTGCTAGTGTATGCTCATCCGTGTGTTGTTAGCAGGTTTTTCAGTTCCTCACGGTCCCATAATTGCCAGCTCACACACAGTTTTAATGCACATATAATGCACTTAAAAATAACACAAAATATATATTTATATATATAATGTATTCAGTTATTTAGCTTCTTATGCTGAATTTCACCCAGCATTTGGGTCAGACTGTCTTGTAACCTTCATTTTTGTTTAGCGGTGTGTTATGCAACATAATGCATTTTTAATGTCATAAAATATTTCACTTTAACATTTACATTTAACATTTTTTTAATTATGTATAAAACTATTGTTTTATTGATTAGTAATCCAGAATACACAAAAGAAAACATGTACAGTATAAAAATATATGTACAAAAGCAAAACAAATGACTAAAACGTTTGCACAGTACAATACTGTATGTTGGAAATGTATTGTGCTGTAATATAGTATCACCTTTTCCTGTTGTGTGGTCAATTGGGGGTTCTGAAATGTTGCTAGCTTTCACCCTCTGCCACTTATTATTCACCTGACTTATGTCACTCCAGTTGCACAGTCCATACTCAAATGTACAGGGACCTACATTTACACAAACCAATTACAAAACAAAAGTGTCTTTAAGAAATAGACATGTATATACATTTCTGTAAATAATAATGCGTTCTCACCACATGTCTCCTCATCTTCGCCAAGGGGGCAGTCTATGTTGTAATTACAACGAGCTGTTATAGCGATGCATTTCATCCTATCTGACCTCCAGCAGTAAAATTCATCCTCCTAAAAATGCAAATGAGAATGATTTACTTTGGAATCATTTATAGAAGCAATTAAAATGTGGTAGGCTTCAAGAAGTCAGGTAATGCTGCAGCTGGATAATTTTCATGGTCGGACTACTACTCCCGGCCAGCACAGCCCTAGTGGAAAGATTACAACCTCAGCTGGAGATTCAGCAGTCAATGATGATGAGGAAAACTACATCAGCAGTAATTTAAGCTCTCCTTGGGCAACATGAGATGATAGCAGCATGTTTATGCATGAAGTACACCATGAAAAGTAACACTGAGACTAATAATAATACTTATCAGAAGATCATAATTTGCCCATCATGATCCATGCTTTTTAGATACTTTTATCATAGCCTTCATAAAATTAGCAAAGCAACACACCAACGTCATATCATGTAGACCATGTCTATTCAAGGAATTCAAGAACATGGATAAACTACATTTGTATGGAGTTAATTATTTTATGCCAAAAGTTTTTCACAAAATAATAAAATTTGCAAACAAAAAACTAAGAATCAAATAGAAAAAAAAATTGCAATACAATTTTGCAAAAAATATACCCAATATATAGTGATACTTGGATTTTGCTTTAAGTTTTTGTTTTTGTGGGTTTTGGTGCTAAAGTTATTTGCTTCTGGAATCTCTAGTTTCCTTCTGTTTATTTTTTTGCCTCTGAGTTTTAACAATTTCTACAGGTATGTAAGGTTTAGAAGAGGCATTCACCTTGAATCTCTATTTTTCACCTGATTTTGGACTCCCTGAAACCTTGTCTGAACTCTACCACACCAACTTCAAACATTCCTAAAAACATGGCGGTGCGAATGGTTTCCAGTGCCGGGCAGCAGGTATTTTTCCAGTTACAATATGTTTAATTGCTGAGTGGGTCGTAGATATTCCATCCAGTTCACTAGAAGTTTAAAAGACTCACGGTAGGTGTGCTAAATATTCATGCTTAATGCACCTAGTTAGTGGGTTAGCTACGTAGCTATTTCATTATTATGCCTCTAGGTAAAGCCAAGAAGGTACTGGTTAGCATTACTTGATTAGTCTTTTTTAATACTATAGCTAACAGTTGAAACAATTCAAGATTTTCTGCCTCCTCAGGTTGGATTCTGAGGCAAGACGGTCAGTCACGTCTAAATCAAAGTTCAGTATTCTTGGCTTCTCTTTTTGGGTTAGAACTGGGTTATAACAGTTAAAGACTACACAGCTAAACACTTTTATCAATTTCTTTCTGTCCGTAGACTGGAAGTGTCATGATGTACAAAACCATGTTGCCAAAGTGATCCTATAATGTAAGCTGATAGAAAGGACAGGAAAAGTATACATTTGGCTTAGCCATAGAGACTGTGATTAGGATGACATCATTTGATGTATAAATTGTGTGCATTGATAAAGATTTGCCAGATTAAAAGTTTAAAACAGTTTAAAAACACATAAAACATAAAAAAATGAATAAATAAAGATCTGCATCATATATCTGATATATATAATGCATCTCAGTGGGGACTTTTCCATCTGAGTTCCCAAATAAATCATTATCACTCAAAAAGTCATTAGTCAGACGATGATCTGGTTTAAGGAACGAGAAAGGACAAGTACCTCAACAAAATAAAGTTTATAGGTGAGAGTATGAGGATGTTATGAGTCTTCTGTTTCATGTCTTCTTCTCTGGCAACTCCAACTCTAACATTCTCCTACCAATATATCCACTTTTCCTCCTCTGTACATGTCCAAACCATCTCAGATCTAAATTTGTCTTCCAATTTTCCAACCTATGCTGTCCTTCTGATGTTCTCATGCCTAATCCTGTCCATGCTGGTCACATCTTAAGCTCTGCCACTTCAGCTCGGCTTCCTGTCTCTTACTCAGTGCCACTGTCTCCAAACCATACAACAAGGCTGGTCTCACTACTCTCTTATACTCCTTTCCTTACACTCTTTCTGCAACCCTTTTGTCACACATCACTCTTGACACTTTTCTCCATCCATTCCATTCTGCCTGTACTCTATTCTCCACCTCTTTTCCACACTCCCCATTTTCTAGGACAGTTAATCCCAAGTACCTGAACTCCTGAACCTTTGTTACCACCTCTCCCTGTAGCCTGACAGTTCTACCTTCCTCCCACTCATACACACATGAATTCTGTCTATTGTTGACTTTCATTTCCCTCCTTTTCAGAGCAAACCTCCACCTCTCCAAGTTCTCTTCTAGCTGTTCCTTGCTCTCACTACAGATAACAATGTCATCTGCAAACATCATA
>JAOUQV010318932.1:0-12474 GCA_028565295.1 Aspidoras spilotus
GGCCTAGCTACTTTCACGTGCCTCACTATAGAGTCTCCTATAACCAGAGCTCTTTCAGGTTTCTCAGCAGGCGTCTCACCAGTACTGGCTGCAACTCTTTCCTGTCCTCCAATAATGCAATGTGACATAACCTGTGCCTCTTTGCCCACTAGTTGTTTAGAGAAACCCTCTAGATAACAATTATCACCCTGTCTATCATAGAAAAGTGTGACATGGCTAAGTGTGACATGGCAGGTGGTGAAGCATAGGGCGCAAGAGAAAGGATCTAAGTCTGAAGACTAGAGTTTAGTGGGCCCTTACTGACTGAGTGGACTGCTCCTGTGTCCACCAGAAAAGGGATGTCCTGCCCTTGCACCCTCGCTTGCAGGTCTCTCTCTGGGCCCCGTCATTGCTCCATGTCCCACCATCCTAAATGTTGATGGACAGGGTACTGACCTGCTGGAGCCATCTGCTGGTTGGGTGCCCATAAGACTCTTCCACGCCCCCTTTGTGGACCTTGTGCATTATTGGACTGCTGATAGGGACAGTCTCTGGCCCAGTGGCCCATTTGACCACAGTTGACCAAGTACTTCTGAAGCCCTGCCCCCAGGGGTCTTTTACCCTTCTTCCACAAGCCCCACTCCTACCCTGAGTCTCGCCACTATAACCTGTCCAGGTCTGAGGTCTAGGTGGTGGTGGAGGTGCATATGTAGTATGTTCCTGTGTGTCATGTGGAGCACTGACAAGCATAACCTTATTCTTCTTATTATTCTGTTCAGCTTTTTCTGTGTTCACTTTATTTCTAGCCTCGGACATTTGCAGTTTCAACAATTGTGCTTTTAAAACCTCAGTATTTTTATTATAAATCTCTTTATTGTTTTTAAACAATGTACAGCAAAAACAAACCATCAACTACATTATATACTTCAAAAACATTAAACCTCAAATAAATAAATAAAAATGAAAAAAAAAGAATAAATAAATAGTAATATGGTAATACATTAAAAAAATTAAGAAAGATAAAAGAGTACTTTTAATATTAATTTAAAAAAAAAAGCATTCCCACGGAGAGACAGAGGGACACTCCGGAAACTTCGGAAAATGGGATTGTGCACAATGCCGGACTTGGAAAAATCTAAATAAGTCTGTTCTAAGAAGACTGAATTTTGAACTCATAGATGAAAAGCTGCAAAATTTCTCCTCACATAAATCCTTGAAAGTGCTGATACCCATCTGTTGCCAAATCTTGATTTTTGTAAATGGGACACCTCTGTAAAATGGAACATTCTTTGGAACTGACCCCAAGTTTTTAAGTTAGATGTTATATTAGCTGCAAAATGCTAAAACATAAAGTTGGGCAGAGCAAGACCACCCTTAGAGCAGGCACACTGAAGAATGTCCTTTCCAAGTAACTTTATCTAGGAGATCAATGTCCCCCAAAGCCACATTTACGAAGATCTAAAAATAAATAATCCCATTCTATACAATCAAAAGCTTTCTCTGCATCTAACAAAATAATTGCTTTTGAAACATGCGTGTTATCAGATGCATATAGTATATTCAACAGTCTACAAATATTTTAAAATAAATGCCTTTCCTTAATAAAACCTGTTTGGACCTCAGAAATAATTGTCGGGAGAACAGTCTCGATTTGATTAGCCAGAATATTGCATAAGATTTTATGTTCGTTGCATAGTAAACTAATAGGGTGGTATGAACTATAAAGAGTAGGGTCCTTATCTTTCTTTTCAATAAGTGAGATGGTGGATTGAGTTAGGGAAGGAGGTAAACAGCCCATCTCCAAAGATTTATTAAATGCCTGTAATAAAAGAGGGTTTAACTAGTTTTCGAATTTTTTTAAAAACTCTATTCCAAATCCATCAGGTCCTGGAGATTTACCACTGCTTAATGCCCTAATAGCTACAGAGAGTTCTTCCACCGTAATAGGGCGGTCTAATTCCTTAGCTAGTGCTGGTTCTACAACAGGAAACTTTTGTTTCTCAAGGAATGAGTGCATGTAAGTGCTATTTATTGTGCCTTCTGAAGTATTTAATGACAAATAGTAATTTTTAAAAACCTCATTAATATTTTTTGGGTTGGTTACTGAATTTCCACAGGTGTGTCTGATTTGATGTATCAATCTAGAAGCAGCTTCTCTCATTAACTGGTGTGCTTACAGCTGTCCACTTTTATCTCCATACTCATAAAAATCTGGAGTGCAGAATTAAGGCTTTGGCATGTTTAGTAGAGAGCAAATTAAATTCCGCTTGAATATCAAACCGCTTCTTATTTAGCTCTGGCGTTAGACTGATAAAAATGTGGTTATCTAATTGGACTATCAAATTGGACTTCTTCTAGGAAGATTTTTTAAAATAGGAAGCATATAAAATTATTTCACCACGAATAATTGCTTTAAGTGTTTCCCATAGTGTGGAGTTAGACACAGAATCTGATTTGTTCGTGTCTAAAAAAACAAATAGAATCTGAAATCTTTGAGCAGAAGCTCTCGAGAGAGAGGGCTGAAACGCCACTGAGGGTGGGCTCTCTGGTGCTGAGTGAAGGCAAGATCCATCTGTAGAGGTGCATGATCTGAAATTACAATCGCCAAATATTCTATCCGAGTAATAAACTGTAACAGCGCTTGATTAATAAAGAAATAATCGATTCGGGAAAAGGAATGGTGTACATGGCAAAAAAAGGAAAAAGATTTTGAATGGGAGTGAAGTTTTCTCCATGTGTCAACACAGCCATTTTCATCAATAAAATATGATCCTGTCATATTCGAGACTGATGTATCGACCGGTCTAGCGCAGGATTCAAAACACAATTAGTATTACCCCCAAAAATTTATTTATGCGTATTTAAATCAGGAATTATAGACAGCAGTCTATCCATAAAGCCAACATCATCCGAATTTGGTGCATATATATTAACTTATATTACCTGGGTTTTAAAAAGTGAGCCACTGACAATAACATATCTACTGTATTGATCATAAATAATTTTGAAGGGAATAAACTGTATTCCCTTGTTGATCACACCTCTTGATCTGCTGTTATAACTGGAGTAAAAAACACTTGACCCACCCAAGATTTTTGCAGTTTAGTGTGCTCCGGTTTAGCCAGGTGTGTTTCTTGGAGAAAATCTACATCAGCGTTAAGAGACTTAATATGATTAAAAACTCCTACGGCCTTAGTACAGGACTGTAACCCCCTCACATTCCAGGACAGTAATCTAACTGTATTGCCTATATTGCATATGTCTGAGGTTGAGGGAGAGGATATAAAGGGATATATACTGAGCCAGTATAAAAGAGAAGGGTAAAGAAAAAAAAAAAAGAAAAAAAAGATAAACCCCAAAAGAACAAACCTCCCCAACAGACACCAAACCTTCAATCTTAACCCATCGTGAATGTACTTCCAGTACACGCTCCCTGAGTAGATTAACTTAAAACCCATCCTACATACAAACTTCCAAATTTTACACCGCTCCCGCCCACAAAGATATGGAAGAATTTGAATAGATATAAATAATATCTATGATAAAAGTTAAATTGTATACATTCCACCAGAATAGGTTAAAAAAACTTGGCTGATTACACTCTAATACACGCGTAAACTAAGTGTAAAGAGTATAGAATATTGCGATATAAGCACAATAATAAAACTATATTCTCGTTAAGAACAGTCTACAACTGTCGACAACTGCTCATTCTCCTTTTTAGCCAAATGCAAATCAATACATGCTTTAGTATTTTTCGCCATCTCTAAAGCTAATAGTTAATAGTAACCTCTAATGCTAATTGCTAATGCTAATTCCAACAGCAAACGCTAACATTTGTCACAATGCTAATTGCTAATGGTAATTTCTGTTAGATAATGCTAATTGCTAATGCTAATAGTTAATGCTAACCACTAATGCTAATGCTTATGCTAATGGAAATTGCTAACAAGAAATGCTAATATTTGTAACAAAGCTAATGCTAACTGCTAATGGTAATAGTTGTTAATACTAATTGATAATCTTAATTGCTAATGCTAACAGTCAATGCTAAATGCCAATGCTAATTGCTAATGCTAATTCTAACAGCAAATGTTAACCTTTGTCATAATGCTAATTGCTAATGTTAATTTCTGTTAGATAATGCCTATTGCCAATGCTAATAGTAAAGGTTAACCACTAATGCTGATTGTTAATGCTAATTGCTAATTCTAACAGATAATGCTACGTTTGTAAAAATGCTTTTAACAGCAATTGCTAACAACAAATGCTAATATTTGTAACACTGCTATTTGTTAGTGCTAAGTGCTAATGGTAATTTCTATTAGCTAATGTTGGTATTTGTTAACATAGTAACCTCTAAACTATGCTAATAATACTAATACTAAACTATGCTAATTGTAATGTTAGCAGTTAATGATAACTGACAATGCTAATTGCTAATGCTAATAATAGAAGCTAATGCTAACATTTATCACAATGCTAATTGCTAATGTGGATTGCAAATGCTGGTGTTAATACTAATTGCTAATCCTAATTGCAAATGTTAACAAATAATGCTAATAGGTAATGCTAACTGATAATTGCTAATTGCTAATGCTAAATGCTAAATGCTAATTCTAACAACTAATGCTAACATTTTTTACAACGCTAATTGCTATTAAAAATTTATGTTATATAATGCTAATTGCTAATGCTAATAGTTAATGCTAACCACTAATGCTAATTGCTAATGCTAATGGAAATTGCTAACAACAAATGCTAATATTTGTAACAATGCTAATTGCTATAATGCTAACAGTTATTGCTAATGCTAATTGCTAATCATAATAGTTAATCCTAACCACTAATGCTAATTGTTAATGATAATGGCAGTTGCTCATTTGTAGCAATGCTAATTTCTTATGCTAGTTGCTAATGGTAATTTCTATTAGCTAATACTAATTGCTAATGTTAGTTTTAATACTATTTGCTGATACTAATTGCTAATGCTAATAGTTAATGCTGACCTTTTTCTTCTTTCAGCCTCCCCTTTCATCAGGGTTTGCAACAGTGAGTCAATGTTTTCCACCTTACTCTGTCTTCTGCATCTTCTACTTTCACACAAACTAGCTGCATGTCTACATTGACCACATATATATATCTCGGTAGCTCAGTTTCTAACATCCTCATACCAATATATTCACTGTCCCTTCTCTGCACATGTCCAAACTATCTCAATTGGCCCTCTCTAACTTTGTCTCTTAATTTTCCAACCTGTGCTGTCCCCCTGATGTTTTTATTCCTAATCCTGTCATACTGGTCACTCCTAATAAGGACCTCAACATCTTAAGCTCTGACATTTCCAGCTCTGTTTCCTGTCTCTTAGTCAGTGCCACTGTCTCCAAACCATACAACAAGGCTGGTTTCACTACTCTCTTATAAAGCTTTATTTTCACTTCTGGTGAAACCCTTTTGTCACAGATCACTCCTGACACCTTTCTCCAATCACTCCATCCTGCATGTACTCTCTTAATCACCTCTTTTCCATGCTTCACACCTGCTTGGACAGTTGAGTTCTTTTCTAGCTGTTCCCTGCTCTCACTACAGATAACGATCAGAGCCGATCCTTTTATCGCAGTTTTTTGCACACACATATTTTTATTTGATTTATTATTATTATGTGTGTTGCAAACACACATATTGTTCTTCAATTTATTATTAGTATTGTTATTCTCCTGTTATTCTCGCATTTCTTCTCCTACAGTTAATGAGGGATCGCACGATCACCTATCAAAATGACGTTTAGGAGAAGTGTGCTTGGACACAGTTAACAGATATCTCTAACCGGGTGCCCACTGTGCCCGTCTCAGTTAAGTGATGGACGACATATTATGGACGAGTAAAATACACAAATGTTGAGCCTGCGTAATTGCCATTACTCACCATATTTTACCCTGTTTTAAAGGCAAAATTGTATTTAAAACCTGTTAAACATTCATTCAGAGACAACATTTAATTATAAATCAGTAGAGATACTTGTCTACTGTAAATATAAAAATATCATCTTTCTAGCTACTGTGGTTTTGTGATATTTAGCAAGAAAGCCAGCAACGACCGTTTTTTCATACACAGAAATGCTAGGCGCGTGTGTGCATGCGCACATAGATTAGTATGAGAAGGTGAGGGAAAAACAGCTTTGGCTACAGATTTTATCATTAAAAAACTGTAAAACAAATATTTACATTAATTTTGAGAGTCTGACCCGTCACTTCAAATTACAGATTGATTGCAGTCTCCATTCACTCTCTAGCACACTTGAAAATTCACATCCTATGATATACAATATCAAAGCACTCCAGCGCAACTCTACGAAGAAGACCTGTTAATTAATCAAAACTTTTCAAAACTCTATCTCATAACATTCTTATTTTTAACACAATTTAAATTTAAATGGTAGGGACAGGTCTCCCTTATAAGCTGGATAAATATCTATTTGATTGATACATTCCTTATCGAGGGCATTTGATCATTAGATCAGACCTAACTTCTTAAATATCTCCATTGACCTCCATGTTAAATAAAAAAAAAACGATACTAACATCTTTGATTTTACCTTTTCCTAAACTGCCATATATTTGCCATGTCTTGGTCAATACAAATATAGAGAGGTCTCCTCTCTAACCCCAAAGTCTCGGTTAAGTGATAGACGACATAAAATAGTAAAATACATAAATGTTGAACATGCGCAATCGCCATTACTCGCCATATTTTATCCCGTTTTAAACACGAAATCATGTTTAAAACATTTTAACCATTGATTTAGAGCAACATTTAAATATAAATCAGTAGAGATGATACTTGTCTACTGTAAATATACAAAATTTCATCTTTCTACCTATTGTGGTTTTTGAGATATTTAGCAAGGAACCAGCAAGGACTGTTTTTCATACACAAAAAGACAGAGCACATACATAAGTAAGGGAAGGAGAGGGGGAAAACTGATTTGGCTACAGATTTAATAAATAAAAATGTGTAAAACAAATATTTACATTCATTTATTAATAAAATACAAATAGATTCATGAAATTGTCACATCATTTGAGATACTGACATTTAACTGCATTTAACATTACTGTCACGTGGGCTTAAAAACTGCATTTGGCACATGTTTTACGTTAAAGACCAAAATTATCGCCTTGCATCATGACACGCGTTTACGTCACCGGCGGAATATAAAACCTATGTTAGATAGAAACGTCTAACTATACACATACACACACACGCACGCACGCTGTTTAGTTGCGCGGCTAATTGGTCCGCGCTGCGTGGTTCATTGAATTCGTCGATTTGGACCTACTTTTGAGGTGTTCCCCTTCCCATAGGTATGGAGAATTACCCGCTTGTTGGAGCAGTGGACCAGGGTACCAGTTCAACAAGGTTTCTGGTGAGAGACAGATTGTGTGTGCTTGTGTGCGTTTATACAATGTATTTATTCAAGAGTAAAGTTTGCAACTTCTTTACATATTTTGTTTATTAAAAAATTAATTGGATATTTATATTATCAATTTAAGCAATTATATTTTCTATAAAGATTTTTAAGTGCATAATAAGGGTTTGGAGTCTCCCCTTGTTGGCGCAAGTTTCATCTGTGTACTCCGATTCCATAGACACATGCACCTTTGGTTAATTGATGTTTTTAAAATAGCCCTTTATATGTGAATGTGTTCCCTACGAAGCAAGAAACACCTTGTCTACGGTTGTACCAGCCTTTTCACGTAAATTTACCCGCGACCCAGTGAGGATTAAGGTGAAGAGAATTAATAAATAAATAATATTTCACACAGATTTTGAAGACATTTTGGGAGAAAAATATTTTGGTATCATTTTAACAGACTTCATAAGAATCACACTAACAACAACAACCTTCTAAATGCTTTAAAGGTAAATAATAATATTAATATTCATTTATAAATCATATACATGTTTGAACATACAATTCTTAGGTTTATTTTTATTTATTATATTTTGGGGCCAAATATGCAGCACACCTTATATTTGGTTAAACATTACTTAGTAAGTTGCACCTTGACCAGTTGCTGTTAGTCTCCTTTGAATTATTGGTGGAATTCTGGTTGTGACTCTCTTCTTGCCAGAGGTTGTAGAAAATCAAATCTAAATGTTTTCTGACACAGGGCACATATCTATTCCATATCCTTTATGTTAGTCTGTTTTATCACTTCCCTTCCGGTGTCCTACACTGTCACAGTCTGGCTTTCTCATTAGGGATAAAAAGTAACTTATATAACCTTGATTATATCCTGTATTTAATTTCTGTAAAGCTGCTTTTTTTCAATGATCCATTGTAAACACATGCTATAGAATAAACACTGAATTTAATTAAATTCCAGAACCAGCTTTGATGTGTTATTGGTGTCTTTGTCCTGTTGGAGCACCCACATATTTCAACCTTCTACCTATGTGTTAAGGTTATGCTGAGTAAAACTTCTGAATACTTATCTCTTCAGTATTTCACACACATTGTGCAAAGTACCTGTTTCATTGGCAGGAAACAGTATAGTGTATGGATAAATCCCTCAACATTTCTTTGCCAAAAATACCTCTGATCATTGTGGCTTAAAAACTTTCTTTGTGAGAGGTCAGAGCAGAATGGGCAGAAAGTAGGAAGGAATGGAGAATACTCTGTTGAAAGTATGCCATATCTGTTGAAAGTATGCCATGAAGAATAATATCAGTCCTGAAGGCAAAGGGGAGTCTAACAATTTACTAGCAATGTGTGTCTAATAAAGTGGCTGGTATGTAAACACTATAAATAATTACAAATGCACAGTGATTGTCTTGGTCAAGAAACAAGATTACTGTCATAAACTGCACATTATTGGATTATGACATTTACTTAAATGTCAGTATACTGTAAATTGCTGACTGTACAAGTATATACGAGATAAAAGTTTGGACACACTTTCTCAAACAATGTTTTAATTTCTTTTTTTCTTTACTGCAAATTTATACGGAAGTCATCCAGACTATGAAGGAACACATAAGAAACCATGTAGTAAACTTAAAAGTGTTAAACAAATCAAGTTCTATTAGGTTTTACATTCTTCAAAGTAGGCACATTTTGCTTTGATTACATTTGTATGCACCCTTGGCATTGACGAGGAGGAAAGCGTGTGAGAAGAGAGAGAGAGCGAACAGGAGATTCAAGGGTGTAGGGCTGATGGTAATCAAAGAGAGATTCTAGAAGGAGCTAGATGAAGTTAATGAGCAACACAATTATAATTTGGGAGAGAGAAATATAGAGAAGGTAAGAAAGAGCTAGACTGTGTATTTGTGGATTTAGAGAAAGCTTATGACAGGGTGCCGAGGGAGGAATTGTGGTGTTGTATGAGGACGACCGGAGTGGCGAAAAAGTATATTGAATTGGTGCAGGACATGTATGAGAACAGCATGACAGTGATGAAATTGTAAGAGTGAAAGATAGCTTCAAGTTATAAGTGGGACTGCATCACTGATCAACAAATGAGGTCAGACACAAATCACAGTGGACTATGATGTTTGCAGATGACATTGTGATCTTTAGTGAGCTAAAAAAGAAGAAAAAGAACTTGGAGAGGTGGAGGTACTGTATGCTCTGGAAAGGCGGGAAATGAAAGTCAACTGTTGTAAGACAGAATACATGTATGTGAATGTGAGGGAGGTACGTAGATCTGTCAGGAAACAGAAAAAAGTTGTCTCAAAGGTGCAGAAGTTTGGGAGTGACCAGGATGAACAGAAATGAGAACATCAGCGGGACAGCACAGATTGGAAAATTGGGAGACAAAGTTTAGAGAGGGAAGACTGAGATGGTGTGCACATTTGCAGAGGACGGACAGTGGATATATTGATAGGAGGATGTTAGAGATGTAGTTTTCAGGCAGGAGGCAAGATGAAGGGCAAAGAGGATATACTTTATATGGATGTGGTCAATATAGACATGGCATGAAAGTAGAATATGCATCAGACATGCACATAGTCAGGTGGAATTTTTTTTTTTGCTGTGGCACCCCCTGATGAAAGGAGAGGTGGAAAGAAAAAGATAATTCTTCAAAGTGGGCACATTTTGCTTTAATTACACACCCTTGGCATTCTCTCAATCAGCTTCATGAGGTAGTCACCTGGAATGCTTTTAGGTTAAGCTTTTCAAGAGATTTATTGAGTGTCCTGCCCTTTTAACGTGTTTGAGACTATCAGTTGTGTTGTGAAGAGGTAGAGTTAGTATAAAATAATAATAGATACTTTATTGATCCCCATAGGGAAATTTTTCTCTGCATTGAACCCATCCAACGCTGAACACCTAGAGCAGTGTGCTGCCCTATTGAGGCACACGGGGAGCAGTTAGGGTTTGGGTGCCTTTCTCAAGAGCACTTAAGCCATGACTTGCCTAGAATGGGGTTTGAACCAGCAATCTCTTTGTCCCCAGCCCTTTACCCTATCCATTATGCCATGGCTTATATAGTTAACAGCACTATTTGAGTAATGCTATAATCCATATTATAACAAAAACTACTGAACTAAGTAAAGAAAAATGACAGTCCATAATTACTTTAAGAAAGGACGCTCAGTCAATCCAAAAAAATTCAAGAACTTATCTATCCTCAAGTGCAGTTACAAAGACCATCAAATGTTATGATGAAACTGGCTCTCATCAGGAGTGCCCAGGAAAGGAACTCCAAGTGTTACCTCTGTTGAACAGGTTAAGTTCATAATCGTTACCAGCTTCAGAAACCACAAGTTAACAGCACCCCGATAAGAACCCACTGAATGCTTCACAGAGTTCAAGTAGTACAAATATCTCAACATCAACTGTTCAGAGAGGACTGCATGAAGCTGGACTTATGGTCATATTGCTGCAAAGAAGCCAAAGGACCCTCAGCTAGTCTGTTTGGAAGATTCCCTGAAACACACCTTTCTGTACTTTTTTGTAGATAAGGTTGTCACTTAAGGAGCTTATCCTTACCCCATATATAGCTTACCCAATATATCACAGCTCCTGGCGTTGACCCCTCTAACACTGGGGGGGTGGTTTGGAATGGTTTATGTCATTTATGTGTGTGAAATTAGCAAATTAAAAATCTTCCCTGTCATATGGGGTTCCACAGGGCTCTATTTTAGGATCTCTTCCATTCTCACTATATCTGCTTTCACTGGGTCCCATTTTAAGAAAACATGACATATCCTTCCATTGTTATGCTGATGACACCCAGATTTATATCCAGCTGAAGAAAGGCACATTTTCTATTAAACCTCTTCTTCTATGTTTTATTAACATTAAAGCCTGGATGTCTGTAAACTTTTTACATTTTAAAGAAACTATGAAAAGAAAATAATTTTAAACTGGATCACCGGATTGGTGCAGTAGTGAGGTCCTTCTTTAAGGCAGGTGGCAAAGGTAAGGTCAGTTTTACCACATGAGCACTTTGAAACAGTAATCCATGCCTTCATTACATCTCCGCTCGATTATTGTAATACACTTTCATTTTGGAATCATCCAGTCCTCCCTAAAACGCCTCCAGTTGGTGCAGAATGCTGCCCAGCTGTTAACAGGGTCATGTAAGTGGGACCACATAATTCCCATTCTGGCCTCCCTCCACTGTCTGCCTGTGCAGCTGCTCTTGGAGGTACCGAGGTCCAAATTTAAACTTAGAGGGGATTGAGCCTTTTCAATTGAGGCTCCTAAATTATGGAACTAAATTTTATTTCACTGTCCACTTTTAAAACTAGCCTCAAAACCCACTTTTAATCTCTGGCTTTTAATTTAACATGATTTAACTTTGGATCTTATTGGTTTATGGTTTTATTTGTTTTACCTTTTGTTGCTTTTATTGTCTTATTGCTTATATTGTTTTATTGCTTATATTGTTCGATTGGTATATTGTTTTATTGGTAAATTGTTCTGTGTTTTATAATATTTTTGTTTTATACTTGCAGTATACAGCATTTTGTTGAGGCCTCTGTTGTTGTTTTTAAAGTGCTTTTGCCAAAGAGGCAAAAAATGTCCAAATTGTTCACAAAGTTTAAAAACCAGCATCTCTAAAAGCATGGGTAACTTGCAAATCTATGAAGAATCACGAATACTGAAAGATACGTACGTTTTGTAGCAACATATGCTGCCATTCATGTATCTTTTTTAGAGACGTCTCTGCTTATTTAAGCAAGACAATGGCAAATTATATTCTGTACGTATTACAACAGCATGGCTTCATATTAAATAAGTGCAGGTACTAGACTAGCATATCTGCAGTCTAGAGCTGTTTCCCATTTAATATCATTCAGTTTAATTATTAGAGAACCACATATGCTAGAATATTAAGTTTTATAAGTTTTATATTAAGTCAAGTTTTATATTAAGTTATATATTAAGTGGGGCAGTCATAGACTTGTGGTTAAGGAACCGGCCTTGCGACTGGAAGGTCCCTGGTTCGATTCCAAGTAGCGACAAGTCATGGCTGAAGT
>JAOUQV010318949.1:0-12470 GCA_028565295.1 Aspidoras spilotus
GAAGAATGGCTTAAAATCCCTCTGACCACTGTGCAAGACTTGTATGTGTCATTCCCAAGATGAATTGACGCTGTGTTGGCCGCAAAAGGAGGCTCTACACCATACTAATAAATTATTGTGGTCTAAAACTAGGTGTTTCAGTTTCATTGTCTAACCCCTGTATATGTAACATATTGACTATTCTGTATTTGTACAACATATACTGTATGTTTATGTACCTTGCATAACTACACAAACCCTACTGCACAATACAACTCTGTACATACACCCGGAATGCTGCTACAGTGGCCGCCTTAGCTATTGTGGTCAAATGTGAGCAAAATGACTGGATAGCTGCAATTTTATTTCTTTCACATTTCTTTTCTCTGCTCGCTTTTCAGGGGAAGTCAGTTTCATAGTTTTTGTGAATAAACTAGACTGGCTGTCCTAATTTCATAGTGAGGATGGATGGAGGATAAGCTTTTTTTTTTTTTTTTTTACGCAATGCGATCTACCATACGTTAACTTTGCAATTGATCTGCACCCTAGTGTTGTAGGAAACAATATAGGAACCATAAAAGAACTAGGGCATTCATAGAGATCTCAGAATGATTCTGGCAACAACAAAAATGTAGATAAGCTCATACTTTTCCAATGAAAACAAAAAAGGAGAACATTTGCAATGAGTGGAAGACGAGAAGAATAATTGATCATTGTATTGATCTGTACAAAAATAAAACATACAGGAGTTTATGTTTTGAAAGCATGAATGCACACAGGGAATGTTTTCCTCCAAACTCAATTATCCCAATTATTGATCGAATGCGCGTAAATATTTCAGTTTCATGTAATGCTATAATCCTCACATCGATATACGAATGAAATTTCTTGTATGTTAACATCTATCACATGTTCACTTATTTTAACAATGTTTTTACTTTATCAATTTATATAGTCGATAAACAACACTAAATGCATCATTCTTATTAAGACACTAGTTATAATGTGTATTTGAAGATGAGTGAAGTGATGTTTGCCATATTTACAATTTAGTTATATTTAAGCATACAATTATCAAATTTACATTAAAACCTAATTATATTAATTATTTTATATATACACATTATATTATATAATTATATTAACTGTATTAAGAGGTGAGCCATGGCTAAGTGGATAGGGTAGAGGGCTGGGGAACAAGTCATGGCTGAAGTAACATTGAGCAAGGCACCCAAACCCCAACTGCTCCCTGCGCGCCTTGACGGGGCAGCAAACTGGATGGGTTAAATGCAGAGAACAAATTTTCCTCCTGGGCATAAATTATATTTGATTTATGTACAACTATTCTGTAGAGCTTAGATATTTTTAAATAGTGGTCAGTTTTGATGTTTTGCCTTTTTACTTGCAAATACATTTATAGTGATATTCTCAAATACTGAAACAATGGGCTGAGCTTACAATAACGGCCCAATGCATTAAAGCTAGACAGAGAAAGTAGATAACATAGGTGACTGCGCTAAGACTACAAGTGAAGCTCTGCCTCCTTCAAACATTCACTAAAAACGATGTCATTTTTAAAGTGCTAGTTCAGAGAGCAACTCTTGCATTAATACTGCTACAGTGACCATGTTAGAATGTGTTTAATGTAATGGCTGGTCCATAAATATCAGCCATCATTTTTAAAGGTCGACTTATCACTTTTACGGAAGCTCAGATTCTCTGAGAGTAAATAGGAAGTGGGCGGGACTGGACATTGGATTTCTACATGATTATTGGAGAAATTGTCAAAGTGGCTGGCCCTTTTGACAGCGGATACTTGGCAAGGCATCAAAAAACTATTTTTACTCCTGCCTGCAAACCTGTTTATGCTGATGGCCGTGGTGGTCTTGAAATGAGGTGTGTTTAGGTAATTCATATTGCTATCTTGGAAATAAAAAACACAGGTGCGGCATAGACTGAAAACAACCTAGTCAGACATCAGCAGTCAAATTTTCATTGCTATCTTGGCATTTAATTGTCAATAGAGGTGAATGCACAAGGTGCTTGAAACGAGTAACACTCAACAATGCACAGTTGGCAGATATGCAAACTTTTACATCAACAATAAACAAAATACAAAATAAAATAACATGGTGAAAATTATGAATTGAAACCACACCAAAGCACACACAGTAATAGAAAGAAAATATGGTTTGCTGAAGATAAATGCGCTTTAGATGTTTGGATATATCATGGGGGGAATTACAATATATCACACAGAAAGTCAGAGCATTTTTTCTGGCTTGTTTTGTGTTGCACGTTTTATGCATCATGGATGTCTCCTGGACACAGATGAGGACATATTACATGGCCTTAGAATGCGCAATGCTGAATTGCATGTGCCGATTCCTATTAATAAAAATATACCGGCAGCAAGATGGGTGAGAAGAGATCAACTTGCACAGGACCTGAGTTACTTGTAACCTGGTAAATTTCCTGTAAATACAATATATGTAAATAGTTTGTTTTCTAATTTCAGATATTAACTAGCCAGCGTTAGATAGATAGACAGACAGACAGACAGACAGATGGATGTATGAATAGGAAGTGGGCAGACGGACGACGGACAGACAAACAGACAGACAGATTGCAGTCTCTCTTAAGCAATATAAAAAAATGTTTGTTTGACCAACACATACTATAACGCACAATTAAGAGATTCCAGATCATCAGTTCAAAGAAGTGTGTAAATAAAGTTATTTAAAAAATTAAACTGTCATCCTAAACTGAGAGGAAAGCTGGTTTAGGTGGCATGAGTAGCCTAAATACCACCAAGGCACAATCCTAAGACAAACTGATGGAAAGGTTCTGGTACTATTTTGCAACTGAACTGCACATGCTACTGGCTGTAGTTAACATGTGTTTGAGTAATTTTACTGGTTAAGAAAGTAAACCCGGTAGAATGTAGAATGAAGTACAAGCTAAAAGTAGAAATGCTAACTCTACCTTTAACCTTATCTAGAGCCTCTAAAATGTCTTCTTTAAGTCGGGCTGTAAATTTTTTTATGAATTTGCGAGTGTCAGGCCACGGTGTGAGATAAAAGAAAAGTGAAAGGCTCATTTAAAGTGCTGCTATAAAGAATTGCAATCTGACACACTGATGTATTTTACAGACATCGTTCTTCCCTGAACACAATGAAACTAAAATAGGATGGTGAGATTCTATCACCGGTATTATTCACCCACTCTTTATGGGGATTTTTACAAAGCCACAATGTACAATGCCTTCCAAATATCGGCTCAAATGCTGGATAGGCAGAGTTACTGAAAGAGACATGGGATAAGCATGATGAAGGAAGGAAATAAAAAAAATAAATAGAATATTAGCAGAAGGAAAAATGGAAAAAAAGCGGGAGACCAATAAAAGAGGAATCTGAGAGAAAGAAAGAAAGAAAGAAAGGTAATAGGGAAATGATATGGCAAAGGGTTATAGGAAAAGGAAAATGAAATAGAAGTAAACAGGAATGACAATGGACAAAGGAAATATGAAACTGACAAATGGAAATAGAAAGGAAATAGAAAATAAAAAAGGAGAGGAAAAAGGAATGAGAGAAAGAAAGTAGAAAAAAAGAAACCGGAAAGTAAAAAGGAAGGAAATAATGAAATGTAAATTAAGAAAAATAGGGAAAGGAAATGAAAGGAGAGGTAAGAAAAAGGCTTTACCTTTAGAAAGTGGAGTGGTTAGGAAACTTCAATGTGCAAATACATGTCGACTAATCACATGATTCCACACTGTGTATTTATATAAAACCCGGCTCTAAACACCTTATCTTCCTGAATGACCTGCCCACATTGAAGCATGTGAACAGAGAACTCAAGCAACAAAGATATTAAAATCATCCTCAGAGTGTAAGTCATTAATATAGTGTACACAAAAACACACACCATAAAGAAAGCTGAAGGTCTTGCTCTCGCTGGCACATTGACCTCCTTAAATGATCTCTTCTTCTCCTTATCTATAAGTATGTAAATAATGCAGGATTAGGATTTAAATCCTGCACCTAACAATTGGGTTTTACATAGAGAACACCTTGGACTGCCAAGTTATTACCTCTGCTCTGGGACCATAATGCATTCACCTCCCTTCGTCATTGTTGCACAGAATAAGTCTAACAAAACCTCCGAGAGGAGTCCCAGACCCACTCCTCTCAGACACAGTTCCCTGTTCTCATAAACACAAACAGCAGTTTGTCAATTACCACAAAAGTTAATCCTGATAAAAAACCTAGAACACAGAAGAAAGAAGAAGAAAGAAGAAGAAAGACGTGTTCAGGCTGAGACAAGTCTGCCATGAATGAAGATGATGACCATTGAGCAATGCCTTGACTCGCATATGAGCTAAACAGTTTGGAAGGGGCCAGCTCCAAACTGTTCCCACAAAGTCGGGAGCATGAAAATGTCTAAAACGTATTGGTAGGCTGAAGCAATCATACACCTGTGGCCATGAAAGTGATTGGAACCTGATTCCGATAATTTGGATGGGTGAGCAAATACTTAGGAAATATAGTGTATGCATGGACAACAAAGACAAGGAAGGACAAGGATGAAATAAGTATGTAGAAAAGATAAGAGATTGGAATGGAAGAAGAGGAAAAGAATATTGCAGTGTCTATAAAAGAAGGAAATGAATAATAAATAATAAAAAATCAATAGAAAAGTAGAGAACAGAAAACAAAACAAGGAGGCATATGTTGTCTATAATGAATAACGCTTAAAGCAAAAAATAATTCCACTCTGTCCTTCTCTATCTTTCTCATCCACCAAACAATTCTCCTGTTTCTCTTTCAGAAACAGGAGGGGGTGGTTAATGAGTTTGTGAAGAGAGTGGGGGCGTGTGTTAGAGGTCATGTTTTGTGTGTGTGTTTTTGTTGGTACTGTACTGTTACCTTTCTAAGGACCTGTTCTGAGGACCTCTGACCTTTTAATTAAGTCACATTATCGACATTTGGACAACTCACTGTAATATTATGCACTGAAACAAACATAAATAATGCAGGGAGGAGTGAGATGCGCATTTTCTAGCTAGAAATACAGGCAATATTCTGACATTGTTAAAGTTACAGTTAAAAATGACCCTCCATTACTGGTCCTGATTTTGTGACACAGAATTCCTCCATGCACGTTACAAACTTTATATGTGGAGGCACTATTGGTCACAACAGAAGCACCTTGATTATCTTATAGGATGGTGGAAATCATAAACAGGGTGGTGATATTACGTGTGTGTATGTATTTTTATAATTAGATGAGCAGCCAATTCTTCTCGATCTGTGACATTAAGAACCGGGGTTACAGAACTGACAGTAATGAAAATAAAGAAAAATAAATAGTTGTGAAGTTCCTTTTGTTCTTTATTTTTTTCTTCCTGCATAATGCAATATATCTGGTATGTTGTTCATTTCCTGACACACTTGTCTAACAATAAAAAAAATCTATATCAATACGGCAGAGACTTCTGCATTACAGGTCTGTCATTAACAAGCACTCACAAATTTATTGTTGTGCTAATATCCATTAAGATCAAAGTTATTACAAGGAGATCGTTTTTTCTCCCTCGAAACACACCAAAAAATTGGATCACAAAGGCAATTTAATTAAATTGACCTGCGCTTCAATAGCTTTAATCATTTCAGACGGTTAAAGGCACCACTTCTGTATCTTATACTCTCAGCCTTATAGGTTATATACAAGATCTATAGGTTATACACCAAGCCCATATCTTCATAGTCTTTATATTCCATATACTAGATAACAGTTATTTATATAATCTAAATATATCTGAATATTATATGTACTGTCAAATTATAGACCATTATCTAACCTCCCCTTCCTCTCCAAGATCCTAGAAACGGTTGTATTGCAGCAGTTATGTTCATACCTGAAAAATGAAAATATTTTTGAAAATTGTGATAGCATTCTTTTATCTTAGAAACATTGCTATCAGAAATATTCTGGCACTGAATGATGCATAAACAAACTGCTGTTAGTCCAGAATGCAGCGGCCAGAATCCTGACTAGGACCCAAAATAGAAACTTTCATCAAAAGGTGCAGGCTATTTGCTGATACCTCTTATTATGAGGGCTACCGCGGGGCAGATCTTTCTCTGATAGAGACCCACATCTATGAAATAGTCTTCCAGTTAGTGTTCGGGACTCAGTCTTTAGTCTTCAAGCCTAAGCTGAAAACTTATTTATTTAGTCAAGCATATCCTTTATAGTCCCCTATAGTTCAGGGCTCAGAGCTGGAGAGTTCATGATCATAGAGTGTTTTGGTAAACTGGGATGTATGGATGCTGTCGCCCGGCCACTCTCACAAGATCACTCAGGTGTGTTGGCGATGGAGTGGCTGGCTGCTTTATGTCCCAGAGCTCCCTCATGTCTGTGTCGCCTTCTGGTTCTACCCTGTAGTTATGCTGTCATAGCGCTAGTCTGCCGGAGTTGTTTCTTGCTCTCTGCACAACTTGCGTTTGAATAGATCATTAGATAGTTGATCATATCTAACTCTCTTTATTCTCTTTCCCTTTTTCTCTCTCCTTCCTTTTCTCTTTTTTATCCTCTCTCTTCAGATAAGCCAATACGGCAGAGGCACTAGGAGATGTCAGTGACCCTGCGCCTGCCAGAGTCGCTTTGATTATTATTCTAAATGTTATATATTATTGATAGTTATAGAATTATGTATATGCTATATATTATATATTACTGTTATATATTATTGTTAGATATAGTAGTATGTATTAGATGTTTACAGATTGCATCATATCACCCAAATGAGGATGGGTTCTGAGAGTCAGGATCCTCTCAAGGTTTCTTCCTTACTTCCTCAGGAAGTTTTTTCTTGTCATCAGATTACTCATCTGGGATAAAATGCTTTCTTTAAAGCTGCTTTAGTACAATGTCCATTGTTAAATACAATTGAACTGCATTAAATAGAAATTCTATAGGTTACAGACTGTTATTAATGAAAATACACACTTTATTACTGAAATTACGCTGCTTGCATATTCAGCCATAATACAGAAAGACATCATTTCACTCAAATAAAAGTAAATGAGTAATAGTACCAGCAGAGCCGGTGGTGTTGATTAATTGGAGAGATTGGTAAGGAGATGTTAATATAACATGTGCCGAAGGAGTCTCTAGTGTCCTTACATGTTTGATTGTGCTTACAGTTCAATCTTTATTCTGTCCCTGGAAGTTTTCTTCAAATATGTGTTTAAGTGCTTGAGCAGAAGCACAAGACTCAGGAAACATGTTGACTTATAGCTTAGCAAAGCTGTTCTTTATTATTTTATTATACTTACCAAGATTAGCGTCCTGCTGTCAATTACTTGATTACTTGATGATCTGCTCCTAAACCCACACAGAGTGTCATCTGGATACCAGGCAGATGCTGATTATTGTCCCTTGTTCAGACTTTTCTGTTAAATCCTGTAGCAGTGCAGTGATTAAACAGGCTAAAGGAGAACCAATCATCTTCTGTAAGCCCCACTGATTCATTAACGGCTTCGTTGACACCTCCACACACAGACCCACACACACAAATAGTAATCTTTTTTTCTGGCTTTGATACCTAGACCTGTTTCTGATGGGCTGGCACAGAGATGAAACCCATCAGACTGCAGTAAGTCACCATTTACACATGCTGCGCTTCATACACACCCACACCCACATACAAACTATATATATATTTAGACTGCATAAACTGTAATAAAGATTTAGCCTTGTCTAATAGAGAGAGAGAAAGAGAGAGAGAGAAGAAAGAAAGAAAAAAAGAAAGAACATAAAAACATAAAAGCAACAGCTGACTAAGATGCAACATTATCGCGCCAGGAAGTGTTACGCAGAACATGGGTTGCCACCGGCGGATATATCCCCTCATGAGAACCTTGACACTAGGTCTTTATTTTGCAGATAAGTCTGTATGCAAAATGTTAACTGAGAGGTAAATTAAAGCACTGTGTAAGAATAGTTCACCTATAATCTGAGAACTGATACAGGCAGTTGGTGTTTACGATAACTGTGATCTACATAATTGTTTCTTTGGCAAACATTTGTCTTTTTATAACAAATATATAATAAACTTCTTTAGTATTGGAGGAATCTTTTATTTGTTAGCTATCTAGCTTCACATTGTTATGGGACATGTGTTGGACCCAAGCGCAGAAAGCTGATAAAATAATCAAATCAAATAATCATCATATCAAAAGAATTAAACACTTAACCTATATCAGCCTGTGTGTAATGAATGTGTGTATTATGCAAGCTTCACATTTGAATGGAATTATGGAAATAAATCAACTTTTTCCTGATATTCTAATTTTATGACCAGCACCTGCTACTGACTAGTCATTACTAACTTGGTCCTCGATAAGGTTATAGACTTCTATAGTGTGCGATTCTCAATAAAATAGGCAACCCAGCATGTCACCTGTGATGTCACCCAGTCACGTTCCCGACTACCACAAGAATGCTGTCAGGAGCGGTTTTATTTATTAAAATTGCAAAGATTCTTCGTGACATATAGGTTATATACCAATTTAATAAGTTATATAACAGTTCTTTATGCTATAAAATGGCTCTGTATGTTATATACCACTGTTATAGATTATACACCACTTTGACGATGTATAAGCATATAGCTTATATTGCAATTCTTGTGCATGTTATACAGCAGCCATAATACGATAAATGGCAGTTCTTTATTTTCTCTGTAGTATACAAATCAATCACAATTGTCTATATACAGTACCACTTCTATATGTTATACACCAGCCCATATAAGTTATAAACCATGTTTTGCACCATTTCCATAGGCTATGAACTGGTGCTGTGAGTTATGAATTGGTTGCACAATGTTACTGCAGAAATGCTATCGGTTATACATCACATCTATAGGTTATACACCAGTTTTACAGCTTTAAAATCAGTTCTATATCTTCTACACACTAATACTTGCCAGTCTTATTTGTAACTATGTTTTAGATTCAACCTGGAATGAAGAGACAATATCTGGGTCATTATAATCGGATCATTGTTCAGAGTTTTTTAAGGCATATAGTGGACTTAAGCAGGAAGTGCTGTCTTTTCTGAACTTGACCTCCATTGCCCGTTGTTGCGGAGACCTCAGGCCATGTTAAAAATGTTCACTGGCCTCAATCCAGTGCTCTAAATCACTGAGAATTATCTTAAAGAACCTTCTGGACCAGAGTCAACAGAGAGCGCTTTGTGTCAAACATCAGACAGGCTTAAATATCCGAGTTGTCATGTGGCAGAGGATCATGTCCTGAATCTCTGTTTCTAAGTGCTTAGGGTGAAGAGGTAGGGTGGATTGAAAGATATTTAGGGTTTAGATTCAACGATTACACTGTGACAGTCAGATTAAAGTTTAGAGATATGAGTAAAAGAAACATTGACAGGATCCCCCAGTGATTCGGCACAGGTGTGTGCTACGGGGTTTTGATGAGTGCGCCGGTATTTAAGGTGCAATGTTTTCGTATGCCAGCATGGATTATTATAACTACACGCGTGTTTTGTAGTAAAAGTATGGTGGTAAAGTCAATGGTAACAGTCACTGTTATACATTCTATGATTTATGTTATTCTGCAATCTTCTTAATTACACTTTATGTCTATATACATTTCAGCTCAGTTAAAAACACCTGACTTTAGTTATAAGATTCCAAACCTGAACCTTAGAACCTCCTCAGGTTTTCTCAGAGGATATTATAAAATACGCAATATAATTTTTTTCCATCGTCTGGTAAACGTTTATGTTTTTATGTTGACTACACATTTACATTTATCATTATAACTACACGTGTGTTTTGTAGTAAAGACATGGTGGTAAAGTCAATGGTAATAGACACGATTATACAGTTAATGATTTATGTTATTTGTTTAGCTCTGTGTTCGTCTTATGATTCATGCCCTTTGTCTATGTCATGCCTTTATCTTAGTTCTTGTTCCTCGCTTAGTTTTTGTTAATGTCTCGCAGCACATTTGCTGTTAAGTTTTTTTTTTCCATGTTTTATAGGCATGTATTTTGTTTGTATTAATAAAATTTCAGTTCCTATCACTCCCCTGTCTATATTCTGTGGTTCAAGGTTGGACATCCGACGCACCCACTTCACTACACTGCCACAGGCACATTTCCCACGGGACGCGTCCCCTATCTCAGTAACGCCCATGGGTGCGTGTTACATTTTGTATTTTAATAGTAGCTATAGAATGTTTTACAGTGGTACCTCGAGATGTAAGTTTAATTCGCCCCAGAGCCGAGCTTGTAAGTAGAGCAGCTCGTATCTCGAACAAATTTTCCCCATTTAAAATAATATAAATAGATTTAATTCGTTCCAGGCCTCTGAGAAGTCCCCAAAATACCCTAAATTATAAAAAATACATGTATTTAATTAAGAAAAAATATATACAACGATGAAACATAAAAAAATAAATAAAAGACACTGTAAGTACTGTAATTTTGCCTTGGCGACAGATAAGCATGGCTAACAGAGAGCGGCTGAGGAGAAGGGGGGGAGAAAGGGATACTGGCACTGTACAAAGAGTAGATAGGCACAGGTAAACTATCGCCTTCTTACACTTTAAACAAAATAATTATACTTTCTGGACTTGAAATGAATTCACAAAATGATGTAAATTGTAATAAAAATAAACTTTCTTAACTTTAAACTTAGCCTACGCTTAACATTACGCACGTATGAATCAGTTTACACTAATCATCTGTTTTTGCCTTTTTGGCTGACTTTCGGCACATTCACTTACAGCCCTTTTATACATTAACCTATCCAACGTTTGCTTTTGCCTGTCTATGCGTGGTAACACGTGAGTAGAACGAGATCAGGGATGCAGGAGGATTATGAAACCAAGCGACGAAGGGCCAACTATCGGTTGTTTCCTTAAGCTCGGCCCAGATATTGAAACTGAGCTCGCATCTATAGCAGAAATTTTGCTCAAGCCGCGGCTCATATCTTGAAAAACTTACATGTGGAGCAGCTCATATCTCGAGGTACCACTGTATTTCTATTTAAAAACTACAAGTATTATTAATGCAAAATTATATTTGTAAAATATTACTTTGTATTTAATTAACTTCAAAAGATTAAAAATTATTAAAAACATTTTTTTTTTTGGATTTTCTTCCTTTTTTCTTTATGATTATTACTTAGCCCTACATTGCACTGCTGTCCGACTAGAATAAAAAAATATCTGGAAAAACATAAGAATGAAAGAAAGAAAAGCAGAGGTTGTACAAAGGAAGTGAAATGTCGATGTCATGCTCTGGGTCTTGAGAAAAGACTTCTGACATTTTGAGGAAAATGTTTATTTAATTCATAACATATGGTTCATTTAGGAGTCATGACCGTGTAATTAGATGTGTTACATGGGTGAGAGTGAATATATTGCATTCTGAATAATTCAAATATTTCATAAACACATTTTTATTTAACCTTCAAAGTCAAAATAAAACAGCAGGGTAAAGTCATTTGGTAAAAATTCACACATAGTTCATTGTAGTATTATATTGTATGTCTATTTGTGTCTGTCTCTGTGTGTGCTAGTGTCCGCGGTGGTGCATGTTTCGGGGGCGTGGCCACTCCAGAGAGATGTGCTGCTGTAAATTGGAACAGCTGAATCCTGTTTCCGATTATAACAGGTTCATTTGAAGCAGAGTTGAAACTGGGGTTCTGTTTATAATCACTTGGATTTTTTTTGGATGTGATTTCTTGTGTGTGTGCATTTGTAGATGGCAGTTTTATTTTCCACGGCTGCTGATTTGTGAAGACATGGACTATATTTTGTGGATCAGAACCAACAGCCCCCTGATTCCGTCTCCTCACATGCCACGCTACTCACCTGAGCCCCTCGCTGACTGTTTTCTGTATTTTATTGTTGTGTATTTGTTTAAACTAAACAAAGTCAATATTTATAGTCATTTTTATTTGAAAGAACAAGTTTTTGCAAGTTATTCAAAAGTTCTTAACCGTCCTACTTTTTTTGCAGCAAAACCCAGCAACTGACATTTTTTTTATATTACCATTTATACTGAGTTGCAAACATTTCCACCACTATTTTTTGTAGTAAATGTAATGGTTGACTATTTACAACTATCAATTATGAAACTTTAAGTAAACACAAGGGCCTTTTGTGGTTAGTTTCATAATAAAATTGTAATATGTCAATCTTTACCTACATTGCATTTGAATTTGTTTAAAAATTGTTTTTTTTGTTTATTGTTTAATGTCATCTTCAGCATCAATGGCCATTTCAATGACCGGAACAAAGCTCATACTCATACACATTTTATCTTATCTTATACAAAAAGTCATATACAGTATATATATATATATATATATATATATACAGGGTTTAGACAATGAAACTGAAACACCTGTCATTTTAGTGTGGGAGGTTTCATGGCTAAATTGGACAAGCCTG
>JAOUQV010318969.1:0-12461 GCA_028565295.1 Aspidoras spilotus
ATGTCACCCATAATGTTGTGCACATTGCAATATTTTGAGCAAAACTGTGCTCTTACCCTGCTAATTGAACCTTCACATCTTCATCCCTCTCATTCACACACATGTATTCTGTCTTATAAATAAAATTGAATTAAAATTGATTAAAATCAATTATAAATGAACACAGTTCATCACTTCATATTTTTAGGAACTTTGACCTTCCACCAAATGCAAGTTAAAACTCTACAATGCAAAGCAAAACGTCACAGTTTTCTCTGGACCCGAGCTTATGTCAGATGTCTTTTAATTGGACATCCCTGCTTATTTCAGCAAGACAATGCCAAGCCACATTCTGCACATATCACTACAGCGTGGTTTCCTAGAGAGAGTGCAGGGCCTGTGACACGTGATGAACCTAAGACCCCGGAGTATTGAGCAACTGAAGTTTTACATCAAGCAAGAATGGAAAATAATTCTACCTACAAAGCTTCAACAATTAATGTTCCCAAATGATCAGTGGGTGTTTTTAAAAGGAAAGGCAAAGTTTCACAGTGGTGAACATTCTACTGTCCCAACTCTTTTTGAACGTAATGCAGGCATACATTTCAAAATGAGTGAATATTTGGAAAGAACAACAATGTTTATCCCTTTAAACATTAAATATCTTGTCTTTGTAGTTTATTCAATTGAATATGGGTTGAAAAGTATTTGCAAATCATCATAATCTGTTTTTATCTTTGTTTTATACAACCTCTCATCTTTACTGGAATTGGGGTGGTAGTTTTAGTTGCAGTTGCATTTAAGCAATATGTACTTGCTCTATGGTAGTAGGTAGGAAGTATGCGATTTCAGATGCAGCCCTAGATTAAATTCTAAAAGAAAAATGGTTAGTTATCTAGTGAGCAGTGTAATTACATGCTATAAACTGTGGTGTAACTGTGGTGTAATCCCAGGTTTGAGTTCCGTGAATTGTCTGTTCTCAGTGTGAGTTTACTCATTGCGCTCTTGTTTCCTCCAGGCTAAAAACATGCATTAGGCTAATTGGTGTGACAAAATTTTGTTTGGGTTGCTCCGTCAGCATTTCCCTATCCCACAGCGCACATCCGTGCAGCCAACCATCGCAAAGCAATGATGGCGTATGACATGAGGTATTTGTTTTGAATCGATTGCTTTTTAAAAAAATGTAGACATGTCGGACAACAAAAATAAATGAATACAGAAATATATAAATGTGGAAATATATACATTTGTAAATATTGAAATATAGGAACATTTAAATATAGGAATGTGGTAATATGGAAATCAGTAAATGTAGAAATATTGAAATATGGATCATTAATTCATTAATTTAAAATCATTAATTTATTTAGCAAGTTTATCTTTATCCTACGAAGCGGGCAGCACGGTGGTGCAGTGGATAGTGCTGTGGCCTCACAGCAAGAGGACCCGGGTTCAATCCCTGGGTGGGGCAACCTGGGAGTTTCTGTGTGGAGTTTGCATGTTCTCCCCGTGTTTGCGTGGGTTTTCTTCGGGTGCTCTGGTTTCCTCCCACAGGCCAAAGACATGCACGCTAGGTAATTGAAAATGCTAAATTGTCATTCTAGTTGAATTGGAGAAGCTAAAGTGTCCAGTCTTAAGCCCGAAAGGGTGAGGGTTGCATCCGGTGTAAAACATGTGTCAGATCCAAATGCGAGGGACTCGCTGTGGCGACCCATGGTGACAGGGAAAAAAGCCGAAAGATGAAAAAAAAAATCTTAATCCCACGAAGCACATTTTTGCTAGGTGTAGATATCGGAGTTCCTATGTGTGATTGTAATGTCTCTGTTTAGCCGGTGGAGCGCTAAATAACACAGAGCCCTTCTGGCGGATGAAGTGTCGTCACGTAATCTAAGGCTGCAGCCGGATGTCATAGGCTCGATCTATATTACACCACTACATACTTTACCCGTCTCCTACGGTTAGTACAATACAATAACTTCCTGTACTATAATAATGCACGCTATTCGTAATGTTAGGAGTCGTTTAGGAGACAGCCGCATCGGGAAAGTCGAAACCTGAGTAGTGTCCTTACTGACCTGTCACAAACTACCTTATTATTATAGAAAAAAAGATAGCCATATTTCAGCCATATACAGTGTCTAAGGGAAACACTATTACTGTGTTAATTCTGATCAAGGTGAGTGTGTTTTAATTATGATTGAGGTTAAGCCATTGTAAGCCAATAGGTCGTACAAATGTCGTATATATGTTTCTTGACCTTTTTGTCATCTTTTGTTCCTGGTCCACATCTCTGTCCCGATATCACCATCGCGTGTCTGTTTTAACGAACAAGAAAATAATGACTTCATTTTACAATGGTGAGAGAAATGGAAAGCAGCGTAACAGGTAAAGTTACATTAACGTTGAAGATATAACGATTAAATTATGTGTACGATATGTGTTCTTTCTAAATCCTAATCATTCAGAAATGTGTATCTCTAAGTTGGTGTAGAAAAAAAACGACGGAAAGCTCCTGAACAAAGAAGAACAGAGTAAAAATACAGACAAATGCTGTATTTTTCAGGAACTTCAGGAATATGGTCTTTATGTGAAAATGATATGCATACCAAGGGTCCCGTAGACTTTTGTTGCAGTTTCCCAAAAAAGGTCTATTGTATCTGCATTTGGTTTTTTTTGTTTCGTTTTTGTAATTTGTCCCAATTTTTTTTATTCTCTGATATAATTCAGAATTCATTGTTCCATCAAGATGGCAATCTGTCCTAGACAAGATGCAGCAAAACAGGTCTAATCCTGCCATGTACACCATTGTTGCTTTGTTTTTTCCTGATGCTGGTCTCATGAACATTAACATTAGCCAATATGAGAAAGGCCTCCGGTTGCTTAGAACTTACCTTGGGCTTCTTTTTGACCTTGCTGACTATTACACATCTGCTCTTGGAGTGATCTTTGTTGGTCAACCACTCTTGGAATGGTAACAGTGGTCTTAAATTCCCTCCATTTTACATATTCTGTCTAACAGTGGATTGTTGTATTACAAACCCTTTAGAGATGGTTTTTCGGCCTGATGAACATCAACAACTCTTTTTATAAGGTCTTCAGAAATCTCCATTGTTTGTGCGATGTCAATTCAACAAACGTTGTGAAGAGTAGACTTTGATACATCCCTGTTCTTTAAATAAAATAGGTTGCCCACTCAAACCTGATTGTCATCCCATTAAATGAAAACACCTGACTAGTTTCTTTAAACGAACTGCTAGTCCTAGAGGATCACATACTTTTGCCACTAACAAATATGCAATATTGCATTTTCCCCAATAAATAAATGACCAAGTATAATATTCCTGTCTCATTTGTTTAACTGGGTTCTCTTTATCTCTGTTTAGGACTTTTCTGTATATCTGATGATGGTATAGTTAATATTTATCCAGAAATATAGAAAATTCTAAAGGATTCACAAACTTTACTAACATGACAAATTGAACATTTGTATTGCATAAAGCTTGGGTATGGAAGGGAGATTACCACAAGACAAAAATAGAAATATATAATACTAATATTGAGGGGAACTGATTCTCAACATGTATTCCAGATAGTAAAGGAGCTCAGAAAAACAGCATCATATTGTAGCTATCAAGGACAAAGATGGCAAGAAACTTGTATAACCAAAGAACGTGTGTGTCAAATGTGAAAAGACTATTGTGAGGAATGTACAGGAGTGAACGGGTGAACATTCACTTTGAAAAGGAAGCACTACCACTAAAGGAAGAGATCAAGTAAGCCACGCTAGAATTGTCTAGATGACAGTGCAGTCAAACTGTAAAGTTTGGAGGCAAGATGACGCTGAAAGCTTCATAAGGTCTGTATGGAAGTGTGGGAAACTGATCTGGCCAGAAGAATGAACACAATCAGTCCTCATTCCACAGCCTAAGAAGGGTGTCTTGCTTCAAATTCACAAAAAAAACAAAAGAACCAGACATTCAACATGATACATCATGGCCAGCTGTGATAAGATTGTGATGGTTTGCACTCACACCTGGTCCAACTGCTCAGAAATAACTACAGTCAACAGTCATCAGACAGCCAATCAAACATCAGCATTTTTCAGCATCAGAAAAGGAGTCCAATCAGGATGTAAGCAACATGTATGTTCAACATCCTAGGAGAACATGTGATGAGGAAAGCACTACAGGGATTTACTAGTGAATTCAATGTTGGTGGAAGATCATCGTGGAAGTCAGAAGACAGAGAATTGCCTCGATAGACAGTAGCACAACAGATTATCAGAGGTCTGTTAAGTCAGCCAATCAGCCAACCACTATCAGCGATGACAGTTTATGACATGGCGTGAAATTCCCAAATATTTAGCCATATTAAAATGTAAAAGAAAACTCCACTAAAGTGAATGACTTGATTTTTACCGGTGTTTATTGTATATTAAATAATTATCGTTTTGGTCTGTTTATACAGTATTTCAGATTACCCACTATGCCTTTTGACTGCTTGCTTTCTGAGGTGCTTGTTTTTAAAATTTGTTAACCCTTATTAATTTCATTTAATGAATATGCGTATTTCTGCATAAATATGACCTAAAACATCATCAAATTTTCTCACAAGTCTTAAAAATAGATAAAAAGAACCCAGTTAAACAAATGAGATGGTAGCGCCGTCCCAGACAAAAAAACACTTAATGCAGATGGAAGTGCTGGGTGATGTATTTTTTTAACAAAAAACACAAACACTATGCCCAGTATACACAAAACAGTCAGTGTGTGGATTAGGTGAGGAAAGTGGCAAGCGAGAATACGGGATCAGGGGCCTGCTGGTTCCGATGTGATAGTCCAGGTAATTTCCTCGGAATCCAGTATCTGTGAATAACAAAAAAGGGGTTAAACCTTAAATAAAAGACGAATATCACCGGCCGTCACATGTGAAAAATTAGGTTTTAATCGGAATACCTGTGTGCTTGGTTTCAATAAAAGATCCATTCAATAAATGGCTTATCATTATTTTTATGTAGGTGTTATTGGGACTGTAAGCTGCTGAAATCCCTTCATTCTCCCTAGGGGGCCATTCAATAGAATCGGATTGTTTATGACCTACTCAAAATTCACACGGATACATACACACCTACAGTGACATACATGCAGAAGAGAGGAGTGGCAGTAGATACGAAAAAGAAATATGTTACAAAAAATGAAAAGACTTACTGCAGTTACACTACATAGGTTACAAATAACTACAGTTCTTTATAGATGTTCATTTCTTGGTTTCTGTGTTACAACATAAACACCAGGAAAGAATCAGATACAATAATTTAACATGGTTAAGTGAGACATCTACTTTTTTGTATTGTACAGGGCTACATTTGTACAATAGATGTACAATTATTTTTTTACATACATATTTATACAATCAGTTAATAAAAAATTATTACAATAAGCATGGAAATGTATTAAATATTACAAACCCGATTCTAAAAACGTTGGGAAAAATTACAAACTGTAAATAAAAGCTGAGCACAATCATTTACAAATCTCAAAAACTGATATTGTATTCGCAATAGAACGTAGACAACATATCGAATGTCAAAAGTGAGACATTTTGAAATATCATGCCAAATATTGGCTCATTTTAAAATTTTGTGACAGCAACACATCTCAAAAAAGTTGGGAAGGGGCAATAAGAAAAAGTTAAAGGTACAAACAATTACAACTTATAAGGTCATTAACATGACTGGTTATAAAAAGAGCATCTTAAAGTGGCAGCGATATCAGAAATGAGTTCGACAGTGTAAAATTGCAGTTTGGACATATCATCATCTACAGTGCATAATATCATCAAAGGATTCAGAGAAGATGAAAGAATCTCTGTGCTTAAGGGTCAAGGCCGGAAAACCAATCCGTGATCTTTGCGCCCTTAGACGGCACAGCATTACATACAGGCATGCTTTTGTATTGGAAATCACAAAATGGGCTCAGGAATATTTACAGAGAACATTATCTATAAACACAGATTTTAGAGCAAAATGCTTTAAATTTTAGAGGAACATTCTTTAGATTTTAGAGCAGTTAAGTGTTTTTTCATACGAAAATGCAAGTGTTTTTATTAAGATTTTAGTTGTGTTTTTATATGTGGATACTTTTAGAAGCTGCTGAGTGTTTTGCACAGACACGTTGTGTGTCAGGTGTGTTTTTTTTAATCCTCGGCGGCCATGGGCTACACGTGTCTGACACGTCATCATGGCGTTAAAGTAGTCTCCTATGTTGCTGGTGGGGGAAACCGTGGGCCACATTAACATTGTGACGGCCTCCAGAATTAACAGCAGTATCATCCTGTTCCTTAACAGAAGAATGATGTGGTGAAGAGTGGAATAACACTAAACAGTGCACTAGTTCTAGTTCTGGTAAACTGGTGTTAAAATTGTACATCAATCGAAATCAGCACTGATTAAACGCATTATTTATTAGTGACAGAAAACTCACATTGTGCTAAACAATAACAAGGAGCTCAGCCTGACACTCAGCCAATCAGTGGTGTCAGCTACACTGTGTTTGTGACATTAGACACTGTCATGAGGCACTTTCCAGGTGGGGTCTGCAATCACAAACAGTACCTGAGGTCAAAACCGCAATAAGGCATTAAAACACTCCAAAAACATCAGCTGGTAGCAATATGGTGATCAGACAAAAGGGGATCAGACAGCGATTGACATCAATAATAATTTGACTGTCCACCTAAACTTAGAATGCTGAATTGATTGTAACAATAAAGAGCTGTTAAAAGTCAGTCTCTCTCTCTCTCTCTCTCTCTTCTGTTGCATTCCAACAACTTCAGTTTCTCATGTACAGTATATGATGTCACTGGAAAATGATGATTATAAGTGCTTGCTGGGAATGAAAACTGACTGATACTAATCTTTACATTTTTTCCAAATTTATGTATTAAATTATAGAACCGTATACGTTAATAATCCTCATCTGAAGTCTATGGGTGAAGACATACTCTACCATCTCAACCTAGATACAACAACTCATGACTTTCCGAAAGAATTTGGGGATGTTAAAGTAAGTTATTGAATTTAAATATTGCACAATACTATAATATTGCATACAGTACTTTCCAGGGTGTAGCCAGGAAGTATAATCTTCCTGTGTTACTTTTTTTTCTTGTACTTGAAATGAATTGCACCATTGCAGAATTTTTTTTTGTAGTTTGTGTGTGTTGGGGGAAGTCCATGGAGGATGAAAGCTTTCATTGAGTACATAGCTAAAGTGCTGAACCTAGAAGATCCAGAAGGGGAGTACCCAAACATTTGTGAGGGAACAGATCGCTATGCCATGTACAAAATAGGACCTGTGCTGTCTGTTAGTGTAAGTCCTTAAATGTCATTGTGAAATATGGAAAAGTTGATGCTTTCATTTATTGCATTGCATTTATTTTACCACAGTACCCTGTGTGAAACTTTTTTTTAATTTGTTCTGCAGATTAAAATTCAATATATTTGTGTTTTAGCATGGCATGGGCATTCCTTCGATCTCAATAATGTTGCATGAGCTTATCAAGCTTCTCTATCATGCTGGCTGCACTGACATAACTATCATGCGCATTGGGACCTCAGGTGGAATAGGTAACCCCCTTATAACTCTTAATAAAGTAGGAACAGCTTCAGCTTAATCTGGACTTAATCTACATGTTGCACGTTAAATACTCTCCTGATATTAGGTTTATTCCTTTTCAGAAATTTTATTACTAACATACATAGATATAGGTCAGATTGATAATGCATAAACTAGAAGCTAGAAATTCTGGTGTCTTCTCAGGTCTTCCACCAGGCACAGTTGTAGTCACCAAACAGGCTGTGGACGCCATGTTCCTGCCCCAATTCGAGCAGGTTGTTCTGGGTAAGACAGTGGTGAGGAGCACAGAGTTAGACATTGAACTGGCAGAGGAGTTGCTACAGTGCGGCAAAGAACTGGCAGAGTTTGAGACTGTCATTGGGAACACCATGTGTACTATGGATTTCTATGAAGGTATTACTGAGACACACACATAATAATAATAATACATTTTATTTATGAGTGCTTTTCATAACACTCAGGAACACTTTACAATGTTCATTATCTACAACCCCAATTCTGATGACTTACAAATTGTTTTCAACCTATATTCAATTGAATACACTATACAGAAAAAATATATAAAGTTCAAGCGGATAGATTTTGTTTTCTTTTATAATATATTTTACTTATTTTCAATACATTCGAAAAGAGTTGGGACAGGGGTACATTTACCACTGTGTTACATCACCTTTTCTTTAAACAACACTCTAAGCATTTGGGAAATTAGGACATTAATTGTTGAAGCTTTGTAGGTGAAATTCTTTTCCATTCTTGCTTGATGTACAACTTCAGTTGCTTCTTCATAACGTGTCATACATTTTCAGTGGGAGACAGGTCTAGACTGCCGGCATGCCAGTAGGCACATACTTTTACCACAGAGTGATGCTGTGGTAACACATGCAAAATGTTTCTTGGTATCGTCCTGCTGAAATAATCAGCGACCCAGAAAAATATGTTGCTTGAATGGCAGCCTATGTTGCTCCAAAACCTGTAATGATATTTCAGCATTAATGGTGCCTTCACAAATGTGCAAGTTACCAATTTCCATAATAAACCTGTCATTTTAGTGTGAGAGGTTTCATAGCTAAATTGGACAAGCCTGGTGGCCAATCTTCATTAATTGCACATTGTAAGGGCAGAGTGTGAAGGTTCAATTAGCAGGGTAAGAGCACAGTTTTGCTCAAAATATTACACACAACATTACGGGTGACATATTCAAAAAGGACAAATTGATGGTGCACGTCATCAGTGACCAAGAGAGCAAGTCTTTTTCATGTATCAAGAGCCACTTTGGGGTGTTTTGGAGGAGCAAGTCAGGAAACGTTTTCCTTCCACCAGCATCATATAGTGACCTGGCCACTATGCTGCAAGAAGAATGGCTTAAAATCCCTCTGACCACTGTGCAAGACTTGTATGTGTCATTCCCAAGACGAATTGAGGCCCTACGCCATACTAATAAATTATTATGGTCTAAAACCAGGTGTTTCAGTTTTATTTTCTAACCCCGTATATATATATATATATATATATATATATATATATATTACAAACTGCATTCATTACACACAGACTGATATATTTCAAGTGTTTATTTATTTCAATTTGATGATTATAACTGACAACTAATAAAAAAGCTAAATTCAGTATCTCAGAAAATTTGAATATTTTGAAAAGGTTCAATATTGAAGACTCTTTTGTTTCATGATGCACCAAGTGTTTTCAATCTGGATTGCAGCCTGGCCAGTTAAGTACCCAGACCCTTCTACTACGCAGCTATGATGCTGTAATTGATGCAGTATATGGTTTGGCATTGTAACGTTAGAAAATTCAAGGTCTTCACTGAGACGTCTACTGGATGGGAGCATATGTTGCTCTAGAACCTGGATATCCATTTTAGCATTGATGGTGTCCTTCCAGATGTGTAAGCTGCCCATGCCACACACACTAATGCAACCCCATACCATCAGAGATGCAGGTTTCTGATCTGAGCGCCGATAACAACTTGGGTCGTTCTTTTCCTCTAGTCCGAATGACACGGTATCCCTGATTTCCATAAAGAAATTAAAATTTTGATTCGTCTAACCACAGAACAGTTTTCCACTTTGCCACAGTCCATTTTAAATGAGCATTGGCTCAAAGAAGACGTCTGCACTTCTGGACCTTGTTAAGATACCTGCTCCTTCTATGAAGTATAGAGTTTTACCTGGCAATACAGAAGCATGCCTGTATGTGAGGCAGTGGCGTCTAAGGGCCCACAGATCAAGGGGACCAGTATGGTTTTCCGCCCTTGACCCTTACGCACAGAGTCTTCCAGATTCTCTGAATCTTGATGATATTATGCACTCTACATGTACCCTGTAGATGGATATGATCAAACTCTTTGGATTTTTACACTGTCGAACCTCTTTCTTATATCGCCCCACTATTTATCGGTGATCTTCTTCTCATCTTTACTTCTGAGAGTCGCTGCCACTGCAAGATGCTCTTTTTATACCCAGGCATGTTAATGACCTATTGCCAATTGGTTCTCCAGCTGTTCCTTTTTTGTATCTTTAACTTTTCTAGCCTCTTATTGCCCCGTCCAAACTTTTATGAGATGTGTTTCAAATGAGCCAGTATTTAGCATGAAATGTAATGTCTCACTTTCGACATTTAATATGTTGTTTATGTTCTATTGTGAATACAGTTTTTCACATTTGTAAATGTTTGCATTCCGTTTTTTTGGAATCGTTGACCTAACCTTTTGGTGCATATTCACTGTAAATGATAATGAGAACTAATATTTTATATATTTTGTGATTTTTACACAAAATTCATTGAAACTATTACTGTACAGTATGTACTACGCAAATTTCCACAAAAAAGTGAAAATTCCACGATAAATATTTTTCATTCATATTTTTTAAAAACTGCGAAACAGCGACTCCGCAATAATTGAGCCGCAAAGTAGTGAGGAAACAGTGTATACAGTTTACTTATATATTTTTTTACTCATTGTTGCATGTCTGCGTGCTGGTGCAGGTCAGGCTCGTTTGGACGGGGCTTTCTGCTCATACACTGAAGGGGAAAAACAAAACTACCTCTCAGAGGCTTATGCAGCTGGAGTCCGCAACATTGAAATGGAATCATCTGTTTTTGCTGCCATGTGCAAACTCAGTAATATCAGAGGTAAAAATGATTAATGTCACATTATTAATGCCACACTATGAGGCATTATTCCTATTGTATTCATCCTGGATATATAGATTTGTAGAGGTTGCATTGGTAATAAATGCCAGTGTTAGTTACTGGGGTTCGAATCCCTGGGGCTTTAACAGCTGACAAGAAATCGGTATGGCGTTGATATTGACATAAAAAATTGAAAGTCCTATTTTTATATGGCCTATTTTTAAGTGCAGTTTAATATTTAAGCTTCAACATAGCATCACTGCCACTTTTTCAAAAAGTGGGGTATTACAGCTAAGCATTATTCAATGTATTATATTCATCTTAGAGAGTATACTATAATGTGAACATCTAAATAATGTGCCTAATATATATATATATTTAATCTTGTTTTCCAGCCGCTGTGGTGTGTGTAACCCTCTTGGACCGTCAGAAAGATGACCAGCTACAGAGTTCTCATGATGTTATTCACAGCTACCAACAAAGGCCGCAAATACTCATAGGCCAATATATAAAAAAGAAGATTAATTTTTTAGAAAAGAGAAGTTAGCTTTCACATTTCTAATGCTGGAATGTAAAACAACACAAAGCAAAGTTTAAAATACATCTTAATCTTATTCTAACAATATTACTGTGCATTTACTCTATACAAGTCTGAATAACACTGTACTACTCAAATATGCTAGTTGTCACACCTGAACAGTTCTTATGAAAACACTTGAATGTATGGACATGTTAGGATTTTATTACATGCATTATTTGTTTGATGTTGTTTTATATAATGCATTGTATTGAAATGCAAAACTATGCGTATAATGATTAAACCAAGAACCATTGTTTTAATGTCATAAGCCGTCATCGCTCTGCAATGATTTTATCTGCACATACTTGCTCTGTTGTGGGGCGAAAAACATTGATTTTAACGAGCTTATACATAAATTATTACGTGGCCAGAGTTAAAAATATTGTGGCATCTGGCGCTGTGAATTGGGGTGTAGGCGTGGCCGGAGCTACACATCACGCGGCGTGCGGGACTAAAGTTTATGTTTTATGGGTTGTTTATGTGTTTTTGTTAATTAATACATGTTTTATTTTGCTAATTGAAGTTAACCTTATTAGTGTAATGTTAGTCTAGTGTTTATTAGTTATTTGATGTTGTGGAACGGGGTTAGGGAGGTTCACGATCAGTGGTTAAAACATAGCAGCGTTGGTTGCGTTGGTTGTGTGTGCATATTCTGAGCGAATTATTCTGCCTTTGCTAGTGCACGCTACAATATGACCCAATGGCACGTATTTCTGTTTTTGTGTAGAGGCGGCTTGTTTATTCGGCTTATTCGGTTTATGTGACTCATTTACCTTATGTCCCTGTAATTGCTACAACTCTGCACATCACCCTTGTTCTCATAAATCAGTACAAGAACACTTTTCCTCCATTTCTCAGGCATCAATTCACTATCAAAAACCTCATTAAATAATCTAGCCAAAAATGATACTCCAATCTCTCTTATACATTTCTATACCTCTACTGGTATATCATCAGGTCCGACTGCTTTTCCCTTCTTCATCCTTTTTAAAGCTTTCCTTACTTCATCCTTGCTATTCTTCCCTATAATCCTGTTCCACTATTTCTATGCCTCCCACTCTTCTTTCCCTGCCATTCTCTTCATTCATCAGCTCCTCAAAATACTCCTTCCATCT
>JAOUQV010318985.1:0-12460 GCA_028565295.1 Aspidoras spilotus
GGGGACAGAGTGAGGTGGAAAAGACTGACACGCTGTGGCAACCCCTGATAAAAGGGAGAGGCCGAAAGAAGAAGATACATATGGCAGGAACATGGAAGTACAGTCTGATCATAATCAGATGTGCAGAGTACCAAAGAGATTACAACAGATGCTACTGGAGCAGCAGAAATATGACAGCAGTGTCACTTATGTACCTGGACGGCTGATGCGTGTAGCGGACACACTAAGCAGAGCGTACCTAACAGAATGGACAATGCAGGTTCAGTTGAGGCTGAAATTTACAGAATAAACATGATCTAATATGTGCTCATATCAGAGAAAATGTTGTGAAACATTAAGTCTGAACCAGAAAAGGACAAAGCGCTGCAGTCACTAAAACAGATAATTTTACAGGTATGGCCGAAAGACAAAGTACAAATGATAGAGGTGAGCCATTTTTTTTCTATGCAAGATGAACTTAGTGTTTAACACAGTGTGATATTCAGAGGGGAGAAAGCAGTAATCCGGGTCAGTATGAGACATGAAATTATGGAGAGAATACATTAATCACATTTAGGCATTGAAAGCACAGAGCCAGAGAATGTATTTACTGGCCAGGATTGACAGAGACCCTAAAGAAATAAATAGGCAAGTGTGCAGTGCACAGGTCCAATAACACAAGACAGCAACAGAAACACTGCACCCACATGACATTCCACTGAGGCCTTTGGAAAAGGTCGGAAATGACCTATTTGCATTCAACGGCAGAAACTACTTGATCACGGTTGATTACTCCTCAAACTTCTAAGATTTCAACCATCTTCCAGACACTAATTCAGTCACTGTCATTCACAAGATGAAAGCTTATTTATCATGCCAAGGTACTTCAGAGGTGGTAGTTTCTGATAACGGTCCACAATAATAACCCGTGGTGAATTATTAACTTTTAGCATGGGACCTCATCACCTACATACCCTCAGAGCAATGGTAAGGCAGTGTCTGTGGCAAAAACAGCAAAAAATATATAATGGGGAGAGCACTACAAGCAAGATCAGACCCCTACCTTGTCATTCCTGAGTACATAAATGCACCGTCTAAGGAAGTTAATGCTAGCACAGCATAGAGATTCATGAGTAGGAGAACCAAGACACTACTGCCGACTTGTAGCACACTACTTCACTAAAATATTGTAATGAACACTAATCAATCTTTAAATCATAATTAGTCCAGACAGATATTCTACAACAGAAGTGCGAACGATCTGTCAGGAATTCCAAAATATAATGATTTAATGTAAATCTCAACAGATTTAGAAACTTTATAGCAGCAACACATTTTACAAAAAGGAAACAATTTTCAACAATCCTAAGCTTTGCTGGATTTTTTATTTCTAGTTAAATCAAACGTTTCTATTAGTGAAAGATCTGGACTGTGGGAAACTCAGAACTCTTCTGCTCTTCTGTAAAGTCCTACTATTGTGATTGATGCACAACTGCCCCTCACAGCCCGTGTGGCACCAACAACCATGCCACATTCAAAATCACTTAAATTACTGGCAGGCAAAAAAGTATTTAGTCAGCCAGTGATTGTGCATGTTCTCCTACAAGTTCACTATAAGTCTTCACTAGGTTTGCACACACTGTAGCTGGTATTTTAGCCAATTCCCCCAGAAGAGCTCCTCTAGCGAAGTGTTTTTTGGGCCTGCCTCAGGGCAACACATAATTTCAACTCCCTCCACAATTTTATTTTATGGAGATGAAGACTGGAGACTGGCTAGGCCACTCCAGGACCTTGAAATAATTTTTACAGAGCCACTACTTCATTGGCCAAGCGATGTGTTTGGGATCATTGTCAGGATGAAAGACTAAATACTTTTTTCCCCATTGTACATTTCTTCCCCCATTTTGATGCTTGGTTTTGTTATGTGTGTTTGGATTTAGTAAGGATGTCACATGAACTTCATAGTGAACATTTACAGCATTTACTCTATTTTTTCATACACATTACCTGGACACAACTCTACTCCTTCTCTTTTCCTCTTTACCCTGTCACTCCACACACTAACATATGTAAGCATATAGTATCTAATACTGTTCAATTACCAAAATTGCAACATCCATATATACATATACAGAACACAACAGGTTTGTACTTCAGTTAGTTGTCTTGAGCTCGGTTACTCTATATTTTATGAGATAGATAAAGATACATTATAATAGATAATGTAATATTTAATGTAATAATATTTAATATTATTTAAAAGAAATATAAAGTTATACTTGTTGAGACTTGATATCTGAACGCAACTCGAATCTTCTGCCGAGTCCAACATACAAATGTGTGGATTGCAGAACCGAATGCTGACCAACATCCACCTGAACAAACAAGAAACAAACACAAAATAACTTTATTTGTATTTATGTATGTAATAAAGTATGACGCTACATCATTGCAAAATTGCAAGCAGTAAACAAAACCAAAATACAGACGGAAATGCTAAGCTAACTGATAGCAGTAAAGACATGGCGTCCAAAACATACGCTTACAAATTGCGAGAAATAAAATTCACCCTTATTTTCATCTTCATCATTTCGAACTGGTAGATTTCTCAGCATTTCTCCAAATGATAGATTTCCCGTTCTGAATGATTGCAAATTTGATGTTGATTCTTTAAAATAACGACGTAAAGAGAGAGAAGCTCAGTTAAGATCAGTTTTTGTATTCAAATTATTCTCTGCACCGCCTTATTCCGGAATCTGGAGCTAATATGTGGCTGACCATTTAAATCCTAATTTATCATGGGTCATTGCAGCAGTTAAAAAAAAATTCCAATCAATCAATCAATCAATCATTCAGTTTAAGATTTCATATATGTTACGACAACCGGAATAAAGCAACCCCAGACAAATAAAATAAAAGGACGTTAAACAAAAAATAACTCCAGTTGAATCAGTAACACACACTGGATCTGAACCTAGGCCTCCACAGTGGATAGAAGGTAATAAACCAGTCCGAATCCTCTGAGCTAACTCAGCAGGTGGGATTGCTGGTATTTGAGGGTTTAAGGACAAAAAAGGGGCATTAATAAAGTGGCGTAACAAACACAAATAGAAAGGGCCCATATAGTATGTATACATGTACAAAAACAGAAAAACAGGGAATTGACAACTGCTCTCTGAACTAGAAGAAAATTAGGGTTGTTAAGTGCTCGAATCAGTTTTCTCAGAGCGCCCAGATAAATCAAGCCACGTGTGAAGAAGAAAGTGAAGGAGTTGGCAAAATTCAAAAAAATTAAATGGTGCCCTGTTACAAGATCTTTTTCATCCCATTCACTTCTGTCATTGTGATTTTAAATAAAAAATCAATGCAAAATACCTTGATGATGTCACATGGCCACATCCAGGTCAGAAAAAAAACAATCCGGAATTTAAGTTTGATCAAAAATCCATGAAAATGAAAAAAAAAAAAAACAACAAAGTTTCATCCAGAAAGTATCCTTAAAATCATTGTTCGCTGAGTTTTCCCCTTAAATCAGATCATAATATAAATAATCCTTCAAAATAAACAGAGAAAATGATCTTTTTAAAGCATTTCGGCACAATACGCAGAGCTTGCATCCTCACTGTGTGTTTGGTTGTATATGTAGTATCAATTCAAACAAATTATAAACACACCCTGGCAAATCACCTGGGTACTGCTCAGGTAGATTAGACTTACTGACCAACCAGTGGTCAGTTGGATTTGGATAAAGCTGGACAAGGGCAAAGAGGAAATTGTTAGTTGAAATAACATGGATTACATCTATAGTACATGTTACTGGACACATATTATTATTAACTTATTATATCATAACAATCCTAAATTGTCCTACGCTTGACAGGGTGAAGGTTGCATCAGGAACGGCATCTGGCATAAAAGATCGACAATACGAGTGACTCAGCATGGCAACCCCTGGTGGCATGGTGTGCCCTATGATGGATTGGCGCCCTGTCTAAGCTTGTTCCTTAAATATGAATTAAGTGGGTATAGAAAATGAATTAATGTATATTTCTTGTCAACTTTATTTCATTTGTTAATAAACATCTGTTCCTGTATTATAGACCTACACCACATTACAAAAAAAGTTCAGACTCGGTAGGGATGGGGCTGTATGTAAGCTACAAGCTAAAGGCTAACCATAGCTAAAAAATAAAATGGTGTACAGTGTATAGTATATAGCTCACAATGGTGTAAACGATTCGGCTGTACATTGAATAGAATAGTGTATCTTAAACAAGACCACAGAAGAAATTATTAAAGATAAACGAGGATCTTTACCTCCACATGTTCTGAGACGTCGATCTAAGACATTAAAAAAAATAAACCGTCCACATAAAACGAAAATGAAAGTATAACCCAGAATAAACACAGAGTATATTTACCATTAAGATCTTCTTCATGGTGTAAATGAAAAGTTCTCCCCATGTTTGAATGTTGAAATAATTTTCACATGAAGGGAAAACAAAGATGGCCTACAAAAGGACAAATGGACACAAAATAGTGATGGCGCTGTATGTAAGCTACAAGCTAAAGGCTAACCATGGCTAAAAAATAAAATGTTGTACAGTATATAGTATTTCGCTCACAGAGGTGTAAAATAGTCAAATATACATTAAATTGAATAGTGCATCCTACACGATTTCTACGAAAGAAGAAATCATTCAAAAATAAGCGTGGATCTTTCCCTTCACGTGTTCTGAGACGTCGATCTGAGACGTTTAAAAAATAAACAATTCACCTAAAACAAAAGTATAACTATAACCCAGAAAAGTAAATTATTATATATTTACATTTGAGTTCTTCTTCAGGGTGTAAATGCACAGCTCTCTCCATGTTTGAATGTTAAAAATAATTTTCACTCTAAGGGAAAACCCGACGCACTCTTATCACACTTCCGCTCATTTATCCGAAGTACGTTGCGCTGATGTGTTCAGATCACATCGAATAGCAAATGAAAACAAACTAAAATATAAATCAACAACTAACAGTTAATTAGCAATAGTCAGTGATAACTTACCAGAGTAAACATGTCGTCACGTTTCTTTAAGCATGTTGCTGAGATCGTTTTTTGTCTTTATTACAAGTGTTACTATATTTCATTGAGGTCATTTTTAAAAATTATTTAGGCTTAGGTCATTTGAAGAAGGCAGATTCATTTTTACAAAACAACTAATATAAGTCTTGTAAAGGAGAGTGTAAAAAGTAAACTGGTTAGATCAAATATTTAAAAAAATTGCTAAATATAAATAAATGTCCAGTCAGATTTCTTGGATTTCTCAAAGTCCCTTAATTCCAGATTATAAAAGAAAATAAATAAACAACAGAAAATAAAATACAGAACATGTAGAAAATATAATCCGAATGAGCGTACGCAGTTGTTGGGTATAAAGTCAATGAGGAACTTTTAAAGTATAAACAGCAAACACAGGTTAAACAGGTCCTGCGGAAATAGCCTATTATTTAGTCTCAGATGCATTACTGTATGATGAAACATGAATTGTGTATGCCTTTTATTTTGGCTCTGTATATTTATATAGCATGTTTACAGTGTGTGTGCGTTTGTGTGTGTGTGGTGGGGGTTGGGGTGTACCATGTGTCCTGACAAGCATATAAATATCTAATATTTTTTAGTATATGTGTCTGTGTACTACAACGCTTTTTATGGCAAACAACTGTCTGTAGCCCCATCCTTCAGATAACTAGAAAGTATTCTCTCTGGCGACAACAGCCATAACAACAATACATAAGTTGCCTTCGGGAGACTCAGGCATTGGGTCATTTAGAACAACAATTTACATATTTGCATGTCTAGGTTTTCCAGGCCCCCTGCAGCACCTGCCTCCTCTAAAGCTGCGAAGCCTAGGTCACTGTATACATATTGGGCTTAGGCTGTATATATATTGAGGCTCCAACTGCAATGGGCGGAGCATGTCATGAAAAATATGATGTACATGATGTATGGTAATTTGGAAATCTGGCCAGAAGAATGGACACAGTCATTCCTTATTACACTGTCTAAGTAAGGATACTTGCTCCAATGATTGTCCAAGAACAAGCTGGATTTAAGACAAGAAGAAGCATGAGGGATTAAATATCCTTATCATCCTGGACCAACAAGAGAAAGGAACCAGATACTGTGGATAACCATGGATAACCATGCTTGATACGGGTTCCCCCCACACCTGGTTTAGGTGCTCAGAAAGTCTCTAGAGTCAACAGTGTGCAGTAGTAAGGACAGCCAATCACACATCATCATCGTTCAGCGTGAGAAAGGGGTTCAGACAAGAAAGTAACCTCTCACCATGTCTGTTCAACATCCTAGAAGAACAAGTGATGAGAAAAGCAATACAATGATTTATGGAAGAATTCAGGATTGGAGGAAGAACCATTAACAATCTCAGATATGCTGATGAGATATGAGATATGCTAATCGTCTTATTGGGTACATAAAGAACTACAGGAGCTGCTGTCTTGTACTGAGAAATTTGTAAAGAAATATAACATGCTCATCAATGCAGATAAAACCAAAGTAATGACCAACTATGAAGACATACTGGAGATTAGGATGGAAGGCAGAATTCTGAAGCAAGAGGAACCCTTTAACATGTAGAGAAACAAATGCCGGTAATGTTAAGTTAAGAATGGTAATGTGCATGGTTGTGATGGTCATATTAATAAAGATATGAAGAAAAAAAATCAATTAGCACCAACACCAAGCTAAGACTGATGAAAACCTTGGTCTGGCCAGTAGACACATATGGATGTAAAGTTTGAACACTGAAGAAAGCATAAGAAATACGTATTCAGTCTTTTGGGATCAAGTGCCTCTGGAATGTTGTTGAGGATAAATATGTTGTCCACTGAGCAAGTCTAAAAGATGTACATAACAGAAATGAAATTTCTAAACCACATCATATCCCACAAATGGTTACTATGGTCATGTGATGAGGCTCCGACATGACAACATTCAAGGAAATGTAATGACAGTACTTGTGGAGGAAGTCAGATGGCGTGCAAGATTGTGCGCCCCAGTCCTACTAGTACAAAGCCCTGCAATGCCAAGATTTGAGCAAATTACGGTGAACCCTCACACAGCTGGTCCTGAGCCTGACCTCACTAACACACACACTAACCCCAGGCAGAGTCAGGACCAGGCGGTAGCATCATTAATCAGAGTTAACCAAATTATAACACTCCAAAATCAACAGTACACTGTAGCTGAGTACCTGAGCACAGTGACTGAGATTAAACACATACACATTGAGCAGGTACAGACTCAGCACCCACACACTCACCATCAAGATGGGCCGTTACAGACAGGCCTGGCTTCCTCGAGAGCAGAGAGTATGTGTCCACTGTAACACCAACCAGTCATATGTCTGCTGACCACAAACTGTCTGTCCTGTTAGGACAGCAAAGAGACAGCAGCATCCTGGCAGCACGATACTTTTTTTCACCTGCATGCACACACACATAAATACAAATAAACAATAAAAAATTGTCCTGAATGTGAAAATAAAGATAAGATCATTTTGTTGTAAAGATCATAATGTTTGTCCTGTTCTTCTTTAATTTTGATGCTTTGGCAATACTGTTTTAACTATGTTTATGCCAATAAAGCTTCTAAAATTTGAAATTTAATTAACCTGGATGGACATTACATGAACTAGACTATTAGGGACCAGACTACTACATGCAACATGAAACAGAGGGCATTGGGGAAAGCTGATTTTTAGTTGCAGCCAAGAGTATACCATGACATGACACATTTAGGAGTGGCACTTAGGAGGGCCATTCAAAACTCTGGGGTGTTAAATACCACCCTGGACCCCCTATCATACACACTTTTATACATTTAATTCATTCTTACATTGTGTAGTTGATTAAGTTCATCCTGTCCTATTAATCGATCACATAATCAATCAGAATCCACAGTAAATTAGATTTTAAACATCTAAAATGTTTATTAAGATATTATAACTCTCGTTCTTCTCATGGTCACTTTAATAAATGAAGATGACGCACTAAATAAAAGGAAAACATTTCCAGAAGGCTATCATTCCATCTTTGTTTTGTTTCCAGTCAACTGATGCACGAGTGTCAGTGTGAGATCAAGAGGCAATGAACACCAACTCAAGGACGACTCTCTAAAGTGCAAGGTTAATAAAATGGATTTTACGCATGCAGCATGCATGCAAATAACCACACACACACACACTGTTCTCACGTGGACTTTAGGGTTATATTTAGTCGTGTCTGCATTGGCACATGGATCCTGTAGAGCTTGAGGAACTTGAGGAAATAACACACGGCGTTCAAACCACAGAGGAGGGACGCAGGAGGACGCCAGGGTCCGATTTCTGTGAGTTTAGATTTTTAAGATGTTCATTATGAGACAGAAACCTTTTTATTAACCTTAACTGTTTCACCTGAAAAGTGTTAAACTCTTCGCTTTAAGGCGTTTATGTACTTTTAAACTTGTAGCAGAAACAAACCATGTGTGTGCTTGGGGTCAAAACCCTAAATCATTTAAAGATGAAATAAATGTGTCTCAATAAAACAAGGAGACTCAGCTCTGATCAACCTCAGACAGGAAGACAGGTTACTGAAAATGTTTAAGTTTAAGTTAGATTATCAAATTATAGTGTATTTTTGTTATAATTTGCAAATCAAAAAGCTAACACTTAGCACCATTTTAGAAATGTTACAAACACTATCTAAAATTCATAGGGTACAGTTTGGCTAATCCAGTCAAGCTAATTAGCAAAGTAGTATGCATGAAGCAGATGGCTAACTACATACTAAGCTAGCTATTTGCATAATTGGCTATTAAGCTACTTAACATTTTTGCTAATTCATAAGCAGGCGTCACGGTGGCACAGTGGATAGTGCTGTGGCCTCACAGCAAGAGGACCTGGGTTTGATTGCGGGAACGTGGGAATTTCTGTGTGAAGTTTGCACGTTCTCCCTGTGTTCGCATGAGTTTTCTCCGGGTGCTCCGGAGACATGCACGCTAGGTAAATTGGAAATGCTAAATTGTCATTAACTAGTGTATTGATATGTGACTTTGCACATGATATGAGACTTGTGTATGAGTATGACCGTGTTCCTGACATCAGAATAGCCACTGGTGTTGAGGATGACATTTAACAATAAATAATAAATAAATAAATACTACTTCATTAGCTGAATTCTTAGTAAGAAATGTCTGATCGAATCAAACTCAGACAAACTCCAGTATGTTAAATTTGGCTAACCCTACCGGCTAACATGCATGAAGCAGGTGGCTAAATACCTTAGGGTTGCCACTTCTGAGTAGTAAAAAATCTGAACACCTTCTTGGGGGCGGGGTTTTTTTGTGGTGGGTCGGAGGATTGTCTTCTTTCTGATGGGATAAATGTTTGGGACAAACCATGGTACAAATAATTTGTTTATGAAAGCACATTTTAATGCAAAAGCATATGTTCTACCTGTCACTGATTCACTCTTCTTACAGTTTTACTTTATAAAACGTCTATATTTATATTTTAAGATATCTTCGGTACATTCAGAAAAAACTGAAACAGTAATAACATGTTTATAAAACAATAATTGTAAATATCAAATAAAATCCAGGAGTGTTAGTAACAGGGGTTTGACTCCTTGGGGTGCAACAGTTGACAAGACGTTGAGATTCCTATTTCATGCCTATTGAATACACAGTTGAATAAGGTAAATATAGATAATTATCATCTCTGCACGTGCTAGGCAAAACAACTTTAATTCAAATGAGGGATGTCTCTGAAAAAACATTGCTTGGATGGCAGTATATGTTGCGCTAAAACCTGTATGTACAATTCAGCATTAATGGTGCCTTCACAGATGTGCAATTTACCCATGCCACAGGCACCAACACAGCCCCATACCATTGAACTTTGCACGATGCCCATGATTTCCAGAAATGTGGACTCGTCAGGACACTTTTCCAGTTCGTATCAATTCATATAAGTTGAGCTCTGGCCCAGAGCAGCTGGCGGCCTTTCTGGGTGCTGTTGATATATGGCTTTCGCTTTGCATAGTTGAGTTTTACCTTGCACTTTTAGATGGAGTGATGAACTGTGTTCACTGGCAGTGGTTTTCTGGTGTGTTCCTAAGCCCATGAAGTAATATCCATTATAGAATGATGTCAGGTTTTAAATATTAAATATTGACTTTTGGCCTTTCCACTTACTTGCAGAGATTTCTTTAAATTCTTTGAGTCTTTTGATGATATTATGGACTGTAGATGATGAAAAACCTTCTATTATTTAGCTGTTGGCACGGTGCCTCACAAGGACCCAAGTTCAATATCCTGGTAGGACTGCATAATTGTAGAATGTAGGAAATGACATCTGGCAAATCTGACTTTTCCCAAATCATAAAGCTCAAGTCAGTGTTTATGTGACTTAAGCGCAACTCGATTCCAAGTCCCTATGTCTGGTGTTTATCTACAGCAGTAGAAGTCAACTGAGACATCATATAGAGCAATACAATGTTATTATATGGCTTAGGGGGTTGGTTTTAAGTAAATAACAATGACAGAGTTGCATCTATTAGTAACTCAGTCAATATAAAATGATAAGGGTGATACAAAATGTTAATGTGGATAAAGTTGAGGTAATGTAATGCTCTGTAAAAAGGGTAATATGTGTTAGTCGCATGGTTTAGTGCTCTTCGTCCATGATATGTCATAGATTTAGTTATTGTTTCTTGTGTAGTCTTGTTCATTTTTTTTGCTGCGCATTCACTCTTAGATTTTGTTTTCCAGTTTTTGTAGTCATGTCTTTTGTTTGTAAAAATTAAGTTTCAGCTCCTGTCACTCCCACCCTGTCGGAGGTGGCATCCTGTGACGACCCCTGGTGGCGGGGAAAATCCCAACATTATATTGTGAATATAAAAGTTCTTAAGGTATTAAATCTCTTTTGTTCTAATTCATCCGTCTCGTGAACGCGCATGTCTGTCAGGAAAGGAAACCCCCGTTACTTTTGCTGAGCGCGTTCACATTCTGGACTGTACCATAATGCTTCAAGAGAAAGGGGTGTTTCTTAATCCCATCATTTCACCGAATAACAAATTAAATATTTCATTTAAATATAAAATTAAATAACATATAACATTTTTATTATAATTAGTATATATTTTAATTGAGCTGTCAGTGACACTCAATATTTTCCGGAAAGATTTTGTATTACTTTGTGTCTCCCCCGTAAGCCTTAAATTTAGTTTTGACTTAGCCGAGACTTTCGCATTCGATGCTAAATATCTTTGTTTAAATGTTTCGCTACAATTTAATATTTTTTTTATTATTTAAAAGGTACTTTTAGAGATAAACAGTGAAGATATGTTTATTTTTAATGAAATATCTAGCGCAAATGTTGCCAGTATTTTATTTTGGCATTAAAACTAGAAAGTTTAGCAATCCAGCCGGCTGGGGTTAGTTATGCTAGTTATACTAGTTAGAGACGCTGCTAGAAATAATAATAATGATAATTATTTTTATTGTTGTTTTTATTTATAATGTTCTATAATCTATCTATATAATCTATTTATTTTTAGCTTTAATATCCAATTTGCAGTTTTCTGTACTGTTTATGAAAGTAAGAATTTGTTTATTTTTTTAAGTTAAAGATAGAGATCATTAGTTTTTATAGCTTTATTTTTTTCGATAATAAACATTGCTAGTTAAAGGGAGATGCTCATGTGTTCCGGGGAGAAAGTGGATTTTAATTCCCCCACACAGCGGAAAGTTTATGAAATTGAACAGGATCGTGGACACTGTGGAAGGTAGGATGTAAAATAAATATAAATAATGTAATCATTGTATTAACAAACAGAACAATAACTTTACATTGTGCATGCAACGATGTTAGGAATGCATGGATGAAAGCGTTTAGTGACCTATACTAACTAAATTCAACTTCCTTTCTTGTCACGTCATCATTTCATTCCTTTCCTTTTATTTCATGTCTGGGCTTTTTTTGCACTTCGTCAACCGCTTACTGTTTTTACTTACTTTATAGCATTTGCGCCCGTTTGCACAAGTTGCCTTGTGCAGTTTATCCATCACCTGCATGGATATATACATTATATAGAGGTGTACATAAAGGTGTTATGTCAGGGTATATAAATATGTATATATGGGTATAAAAATGTGTTTTAACAGGGTATATATCAGGGAATATAGCGGTTTATAAAGGTGTTATTAAAGGGTATATAACAGAGTATATAAAGATGTTATATCATAGTATATAACAGTTTATATAATTTTTTATATACAAGTTTTTATGAAGGTGTTAAGTCAATTCGGTTTGTATATAAATGTATATATAATGGTGTATATAAAGGTGTATAAAAAGTCTACACACCCCTGTTTAAATGCCAGGTTTTTGTGATGTAAAAAAATGACAGCAAGACAAATATTTTC
>JAOUQV010319034.1:0-23029 GCA_028565295.1 Aspidoras spilotus
TGTCGCTACTTGGAATCGAACCAGGGACCTTCCGGTCGCAAGGCCGGTTCCTTAACCACAAGCCTACGACTGCAATGAGGGATACTACCAAAAAACCCATTGTGCTGTCTAGTGCTGAAAGATAATAGAAGATAATAAAACAAATCTAATAGTCTTATTTAATAATTTAACTAAATAACTGGTGATAATACAGGGCAGTATGGATAGTTATTTCATAAAGCCACCTGCTGGAAAAAAAAAACAGGAGTGTTAGTATCATGGGTTCAAATTCCTGCGTCCTCAAAGCTGACAAAAGATGTATGCACTGTCAGCTTATTCCTATCCCATGGATCACACCTGTGCAGCCACTTGTTACAACAAAGGAATGCAGGATACCATTGCTGTTGGAAGTATATCACAAAGAATTACGGCAGTTCTAAAGTCAAAAAGGGGTTAAAACTTTGGCACTGTTGCTCCCAGTTTGTTCTCTAAATGTTGTTCATAAGAAACAATATTTAAAGTGAATTGAAATGTTAAGTCCAGGTTTTTAAGCTACTTTGAGACAATTTACGTTGTTTAAAGTACATTTAAACAAACTGATTAAATTCAATGTAATTGCCAGTTGTTTTTTGCATCTCAGATTATGTAGCAATTGACAAAAATACCATTTTGTTACAATTATTATTTCATAGGCTGAAAGTAACATCAGCCCTCATTTAAAAGCATAAATGCAGCAAAATAGGCACAGGAAATGTGGATTGTGATCAAATCTCTAAATTGCTAATGCTGTGAGCAGGCCATTGAGTGGAAGATCACATTAAATTACATGTCTCCACTCGGATGTAGACTAGTTGAAATGCTCAGAGTGCACAAATGTTTTTAGAACATCTGAAATATTTCAGAATGATGGTTTAAACGGGGAAGTTAATTCCATATATTACTGTCAACAAGCTGAGTGTGGGTTGTAGTCTCGGTATGACCTGTGTTATGCCGAATTTTCCATTGGGTTGTCATAAAACTTAAAAGGCACTAAAATGGAAAGTGCTGGAATTCATTTATAATCCTCCAATATTTTCAATATTAGCATAAAAGAATGGTAGACAAATAAAAATTATGTGAAGAAGGTTGTCTGAGTGGCACCTTATATGAGAGCTGATTGTAACACAACCATCAATTTATCAGTGATCATGTACCACCTTCCAGGTGTTCCTTATCCAGTCATTGCTCTATATAGCTTCATTATTTAAATAAACAGAATCTTTTCCTTGTCTTTTTGTCTGTCATAGAAAAAGTTTAAGTTTCATTAGTTTAATTATCTTCCGCTTAATACATGTGGTTGCGGGCCAGCCGATGCCACCTGCAACTCTTAACAACCTGAGACAGGGCGCCACCCTGTCATAGGGCACACACACTCACACACTGAGGGCCAATATAACATGAATGTCTTTGGAATGTGGATAAAACCCGGAGATCCTGGAGAAAACAGTCTGAAATCAGGTCAAAAATTTTCTGATATCTTCTCAGAAATCAACTTAATTTTACAGTTAAAGGTGTAGAATTTCATTAATAGGCAAAGGAATATGATACAAGTATGAACCTGGATGACTTGGCCTAGTGTGAGCAAATTAAAGTATGTTATCACACACCTTGTGACATACAAAAAATGATCAATGATGGTGAGGTCACTGTAAGTTCTCATATAAGGTGTTGATCTGTCCACTTCACAGCATAAGGCAAAATGTATCAGCCATAAGCAAAAAATGGCTTGAGTGATGTGTGGTTGGACTAGCAGAGCTGCAACAGCAGGCAGGAAAGACAACGCCTCGCCCATGTAAGATATTCACCACCTTGTGGGGTCTGTTTCCAGACACCTCTGTGCTGTGATTAATCTGGAATTTCCCTTTATTAACCAGGTGTTCCTAATCAAATGATTGTTCTGTCTACAAAGTATACTTTTAAAATACTTCTAATTAAGTGAAAAAAGTTAAAGCTTCAAAAATTTTAGATTTTCATTTACAGAAAATCTCTTCCTGATGGCTGGATGATTGTGCAGCAAGTATGAGGGCAGTCAGGTAGACTTGTGTGCGTGCACAGAATTAGCAATCACATTAGTAGGTTAATATGGATGAGCTGCAGCCAGAGTGAAAAGGATGGAAAAAACACACACAAACACACACACACAAAACACAGTATTTTTTCTGCTCATATGTATTTATGTTGTTCTCTCTGTGTTTTTCAGGTTCTTTTGCTTTTCAGATCGGTGAAGAATTAATGCAGGAAGAACAGGCAGAGGAGAGAAGCGTGTAAGAAAGGGTGAGCAAGACGAATTGTAGGAGGAGGACCAAGAAGTTGGGGAAGAGGAGAAGTGTGTGTCAGCGAAGGTGTAGAACAAGGCATATCTCTGACATTCGTCATCACCATGAGCACAGAAAAAGCATGGAGGCAAAGCAGGATGCATAACAGCATGGCAACAATGACGCACACATGACTTAACCACATATACTGTACTCACCCTCACATATGCACTTAGGGTTAAATACAAACATATATTGATTGGGCTTATATATTTTTTTCTAATAATAACACCAATTTACCAGTGAGGCATTGCTGCAAACATTAATGTAAGAGGTCAGAGTTTGAGTACAAGATCCATTCAATCGCTTTACCGATTAAATAAACAAGCATCTCAAGGTCTAGCATCTTAACACATGAACGCTTTTGATTAACCGAGCCAAGAGGATTTGCCATGTTTTTGTAATCTCCCGGCATTCTGCATGTTTCCTGAGTGCTCCAGTACCCTTGATATGGAATCTTTGATAAGCTCATTCTGTGATGCTGCCTGACATTTTTGGAGAAGAAAGCTATTTCAGGTTGTGATGATTAAGATGGTGGAATGCTGGCTACAGAGCTGAGTTTTAAATTGGACTAGTTTTATGTTGTGAAGTAATGTAATTTTTCCACAACATTGATAGAGACAGCATAAAATAAATCAGTATAAATTACAATAATTCGCATGGCTTTTTGATTTATTTTATATATTAAAGATACATTTGGGGAATCAGGTGTTACTATTCACGACCTCATGTGAATAAAGCGATTAAAGATTTATTAAAATAAAGAATGAATGAATGCATGTTTAGCCTGTCTGCACTTAGTCTTAGGTCTTGTGCATTCAAAGACAAGAAATGCTTAGATGTTTGATACAGCATCTACCATTTTCAATAGTTGAACTTTTTAAAATGCAAAAAAAATTAATATCTGCTTAAAAAGATTAAAGCTCAGTCCTCTGAATGAACATTAAAAGAACATAAAATAACTCTTTGCCCTTGTTTAAACTGCCCAGTGTTTACATACTAGCATCTGCCCCAGTGGAGCCTTTACTCTATCAGTCGAAAGCATAAACGCCATAATGTCTGTCTTGTTGTCTAAAATGGGGCCATCAAACAGACATTTAGTCTGTAAAGTCCTGATGAATAAGTAGCTAAAATTCTATTAGAGGAGTGAAACACAGTAAACAACTCATTTTCTCTTCTCTATTTGTCCCTTATGTCACAGAAAGTCTCTCTAGAACACTGGCTCAGAATTCTAAACGCATATTCCGTGCCTTGCATGATCAATTTGCTCAAACTGCAGCTCTGGCCTGTAATTCCTAATCATGACAATTTGTAATTGTCTTTTCACTTCACATTATGGTCACACATTTGAATTGCTGGAAAAGGATTAAATTAGGAATCCATTCATAGTAAAACACACTCATACAGAGTGAAGTGAAAACGAGATCTCTTCTAAAGTGGAAGGCTCAAACAAAAATTATATATAGAGAAATAGAACAGGTACATTTTTTTTCAATCGGATTTCAATATTTCAGCAATCATTTTAAGAGTGTTCACAATGATCACCGATCCAAATATCTCCTTTCTTACGTATATCTTCATGTCATCCTTTCTGTGAATATGGATCTACTGCCACAAAAAAATGTGTGAATAAAACAAAAGTTCAGTCATGGACCTGTTAAAGCCCTCTTATTTAACTAATAGCACATACGCATATTGTATATGTGAAGCCTTGTGGGAAAGGCAGACCATGGGAAAAATGTGAGACCATGTCTCAAATATTAAAAGTGAGACCGTGTTTCTACAATTAAAATTGACATAAAGAAGAGTCAGGGTATTGAACAGGACTGCATGCAATCCAGACCTTTCACTAATAGTAAGGTCATTAACATTTTCGCTCAATATGAAATGATTTGAGCATCTAGAATCAGCTTTCCTCTCCCAATATTCAAGCAACTGTTCTCTTCACTTGCCAGACCTTTACAGACTGAGTTCTAAAATTAGAGGGCAGGATACACAATGGTACACATTCCCTGTCCCAACTTTTTAAAGATATATTGCTATAATTTAGAAACATTAATATTGTTTATGAAATGGTTAATTTTACACTTCTATTCTATTGTGAACACAGTATGGGATCATGAGCTATGAAAAGATGGACCAAAATATGCAACTGTTTAGATTATATTTATATATAATTATCTTATACTGCTGATATGAGTGTGATATTACATGCTCTATACTGTGTATTGTTGGTTAATTATTATGATGAAAATTATGCTAATGATTATATATGTTGTCAGGGGAGCAGTACTTTGCTGGTGAAACATTCATTATGACCTAAGCTTGTGTTTTTTATTCTAGATTACTCCACTTTACTCTTTGCAAAATAATTTACCTTTGCCAGTGCTTTCAATGGCAAAAATTAGATAAATAAATAAATAAACCTGCAATTAATTCTAACACCTTATGTATCTGCTGTTGAAGCATGTTAGTAGCACTATGCTACTTTAGGCTGCTGCTAATTAGGGGTCACCACAATGTCTTATTCATCTGCATGACTGATTTTGGCACAAGGTTTACAATGGATGTCCGTCCTTTCACATTCATCTTATTTTAGAAGTGTTTTGTTACCCAGCAGCCAACATCTTGTTGTAGCCCATTTGATCCTGTATACTAATGTGTCAGGCTTTTTTCAGTATCTCATTCTAATCTCACAGCTATCCAGCCTGTGAAAATGGTTTAATGGTACCAATAAACTTTGAAATACTGGTTAACTATATTAGATTATGTACATGATATACTGTATATTCTCTACCCTTACTTGGCATTTAAGTTTATGTAGAGATACACAAAAGCATACCAAGTTTTAGTTTTACTCATCCATTAATCTCCTGAGATTACCCCAGCTATTGTTATTTTTTCCCACATGCTCACTTTATCACATTACACACCCAAAATATGTCACCTATTTGGGATCAAAGTTGAGACAATGAAGCAGAAATATTCTTATGGGATTCCTTTGGAATGTCTGCTCTTTAAAATCTTCAAAGAAATATCAGAAGGTTTTTAAATTTTCCTATGTATAGTTGCATTGTTTTATAAGCACCACACAATTGTAAAATGCCCCAAGGTTAACCTCCGTGGCATTACCTCGAGCAGCTGGCTCTTATGGGATAGAAAGCTTTTATTCATCACATAACCTCTCATAACTTGCAATCAACCCTCCCACCCTCCCACACCCAGTGTCAAGGGGCACCAACATCTGAAGAGGTCCAGATGAATAACAAACAGAAAGAAGGTAAGAAGAGCTTAGGAATGGAAAAATAAAGACACAAAAAAAATTCTAACATTCTATTATTTACATTTTCTGATACCTGTTTCTTTTGCTAAATAACAATCTAAAATACTTGTAACTTCTTTACATACCTAGGCTTGATTATTATTAGTACCACTACTAGTAGTAGTCGTAGTACTAAAACTAATAATAATAATTCAGCATGGTGGCTGTCGCTTCACAGCAAGAAGGACCCTGTTTCAATCCCCCGGGTGGAGTGGTCTAGAAAATTTCTGTGTGGAGTTCGCATGTACTGGAAAATTCGATTTACCCCGCATTTCAAAGAATTTGATGATAGTCAAATTTGAGGAGCTAAATTGTTCCGCTTTAAACCCAAAAGGGTGAAGGTTGATGAAAGGGTGTCCATCGTAAATCATATGCAAGTACAGCAATGCTGTGGCGACCCCTGATGGCAAGGAAAATGATTCAGTATGTGTGATTCCAGTACAGCATCATTCACTTAAATATTGCCCATAAGATTTTAGAAACATTTTTATTTATGATAAAATCTATACAGGATAAAAATTTCCAGATTTTATTCAGCAAATTCAGATCCCTGTGAATATATACGGATACCAAATATGTGAAGGTTTGGTGAAAAATCAAGGACTAGTTTGTGTTCAAATATGTATATCCTGTAATTGTGCATATTTTGTAGAGACTTATTGACATGCAGCCCTGTAGAATAGAAGACTAGTAATAATGGGACAAGAGAATTGTGTTTGTATGACATATGGTCTAGGAATTTTGATCATGAACGTGTTTGTATGCTGCATATTGCAACCTGTAGTCCGGATGGTATGGCATTTTGCGCTTTGGCCACCTGTAGTGCACCTGAATAGCTGAATATTTAGATGACAGGGATTTTTTTCTCCTGTGTAGGCTTTAATGGATGGCAATATCAGTGTGTGTGCATCTCTGTGTGCATCTGTCTGCATGTGTTCATGCGTGAGTATTTTTGTGTAGATTAGATAAATGGCACTCGGTTGCTACCTTAATGGAGAGATTAGGGAAGAAGACAAAGAAATTGTTTGTGGAAGGTAAAATCAATGGTGATTTAATTATGCAATCTCTTGACTCATTGCTTTAATTTTTCCTAATGTATAATGTGTTATTGTCTCTAATTTCAACAGACAAAATGAGTTTTTAAATATGTTTAGTTTTTAAATATGAAAGATAATGTAGAAAGCCTGGAGCACATTTACAAAATGTTAGGACAGAGGCATGTTTACCACTGGATAACGTAATTCTTGCTTTACACGAAATATTGCTTATATCAGACACTCTTCTTCATGATGTGTCAATTGGATATGAATCTGGACTGCAGGCATCGCATTGAAGCACACACATTAAGCAACATTAATATATAATATATACATATATGGTGGATCATAAGAAACTAGAAGCTCACTAAGGCACTGTGGCACAATACCATTAACTGATTTGTAAACAAGCAAAAGTAATTTATAATCAATACAAAATTTGACCGGTAGCCAGTGCAGTGTGGATAAGACAGGGGTGATGTGCTCATATTTCCAGGTTCTAGTAAGGATTCTGGCCGTTGTATTCTGCAAACTAAGTGTAGTTTGTTTATGCACCTACTGGAACAACCAGACAACATGGGCATAATCAAAAATCACACCAAGGTCTTTCACAGCTGTACATTGTGTAATTGAAAAACCATCCAAAGATAATAAACTATGAGAAACATTACTTCTAGCTGGCTGTGGTTCTAATACCAGTACTTCAGTTTTATCAGAGTTAAGTAAAAGAAACATCCGCTGTTACCATGTCCTTCACACATTCCTCAACTTGAGGAAAGTGGTGTTTGTTGCCAGGATTGGCTGACACATATAACTGCGTATCATCAGCATAACAGTGAAAGTTGATACCATGCTTGCGAATAATATTACCCAGAGATAGCATATATATAAAAAATAGTAACAGGCCTAAGACAGAACTTTGTGGGACACCAAACTTTACCCTACTGCTCAAAGAATAGTGCCCATTAACATCTATAAACTGATAATGGTCAGTCAAATAACAACCGAACCATGACAGAACTGTTACTTTAATTCCAACAACATTTTCTAGCCTATGAAAAAGAATAGCGTGATCGATGGTGTCAAAAGCTGCACTTAGGTCAAGCAATATAAGCATAGAAACATAACTCTGATCAGAGGTCAGTAGCAAATCATTTACCACTTTAACCAACCTTTTGTCTCTGTGCTATGATAGGGCCTAAACCCTGACTGACAATTTTCAAAAATATTATTTTTATTCAGGTATGAACATAACTGCTGCGCTACAACCTTTTCTAGATTCTTGGAGAGGAAGGGGAGGTTAGATATTGGTCTATAATTTGACAGCTAGGGGTCAAGATTATTATTTTTTTAATTAAAAGTTTAATAACTGCTAATTTAAATGATTTAGGGACATAGCCAGTACTGAGTGAAGAATTGATATTTTTTATGAGTGGTTGGACTATTTCTGTTAGTACATTTTTGAGTAACGTTGTGAGTATGGGATCTAATATAGATGTTGTAGCTTTTGATAATGAAACTAGTGAAATTAACTCTTGAAGTGGATTAAAGTATGATAATCTCTGGTCTAAGGTAAATATATTGAAGTATATTTGACTTGAATTGCTCGGGTTAAGATTTACAGTATTGATTTTGTGCCTTGTATTTTTTACTTTATCACTGATAAAATTTATAAAGTCGTCGCAACTACAACCTGATGGTGGGAACGCTTCTGCAGTGGTATTCTTCCTAGTTAAATTCGCTATGGTCTTAAATTAAAAGCGATAATTATTTTCGTTTTCTTCTATTAGAGAGGAGAATTATTTTGCTCTAGCAACACTAAGAGCTTTCCTATAGTTTATAAGACTCTCCTTCCATGCTGTTTGATGCACAAAAATTTTTGTCTGTTTTAGGGTCCGTGTGAAATCATTATACCACTGTGCTATTTTTTTCTCTTTAATTAGTCCTTATTTAATTGGGGTTACGCTATCCAGAGTACCACAAAATATTGATTCTAGATACTCAGCTGCCTGATTAAGCTCATTGGGGCAGGAGGGTGATACAATCATACTTACAAAAATATAGAAGTTTACTAACAAAATTAACTGAAGTACTTGTAAATGTGAGTTTGAGCATGTACTGGCATGAAACGTAACTATTTTGATTCATAGTAATTTAAAATGAGATAAGATAATGGTTTGAAATAAGCTCAGACTGTGGAAGTGTAACTATATTGTCTATATTTAATTCTAATGTTAATATTAAAAATAACCATTAATTGAGTGCTAATGTGTCTGTATCTCAGATTTCTTCAAGCGATACTAGACAAAAGGTACTGAAGCAATACTCCATGCAGCCAAACATTGCCAACATTGCCGTATAACTTCACATTAAAACACACATCAGAGATTTAGAATTGTGTTTAGACCAGCACAGAAGACCTTGCTGCCGTTCATGGCCCACCTCTGTGTTTATGAATCACAGAGTGGAGTTGGATAAGAGGAACACAAAAGGGTAAAGTGAGGAGATGAAATGAGTAGATGAAAAACAAAGCTCAGACTTCAGTTAGATTCAAGAACATCATCCATCATTTTGCTGATGATTGGTCCTTAAAAGCCAAAGCTATAAACATCTTGTCACATTTTTCTGCTTCTAATTATGATTGATAATTAACAGCCTTATGGAAAGGTCACTGATTACTCATATACAAAAGAGTTCTGGGCACAAGGAGATTCACTCAAAATATTATTATTCCTTGGTTGTAACGGGTTTTCCTTTGAATTACTGCCGTTCCCCTCTGAACTCTCACATGAACAAGGCATTTTCTACTACAAAAATGCCTTTCACTTATTATTTAATTAATTTAATTCCAACCAGTCTCTGTAATCCATAGCTGTGTGTGAAAATCCCAGTAGAACATCAGTGAAGTCACTTAAACCAGCGTTCGTCCCCATTCTGGTATTCGGTTTGCACTTCAGCAAGTTTTCTTGCTCACCTCAACGTTCCTTAAGTTGTTGATTCATGGCCATGTGATTGACTGATTAGATGTTTGCAATTGAAAGCAATTAAACATGTACCTAAAAAAAGTGGGCAGCAAGTGTACTCATATAGCTCACTTATGAGAAAGGTATTAATCTCTTAGAGAACCCCTACAAAAAAGTTGTCTTTTCTCTGTATGTGTATTGGATGTTATATGTGTAATTTGGGACACAATGGAAAAAATATGTAGAGTTTTAAGGTCCGTGTTTCATGCAATTTATTAAACAGCAAGTACTGCGTAAATATAAAAATATAATTTCTGAATTATCCCAAATGTCCTTGTCTCTTGCTGTTATGTAACAGAGGCTTTGATTATTTAGTTATACATATATTATATACAACTGATTATATATATATGTCTGGGGACAAGGTGCTCAAGTTAAGGGATAGTAATATTAACCCATTATTGTCTAATGTAGGATTGTAGTTGATCAATAGTCTTAGGTCTTTTTTGTCGTTTCATCTGTTTTTAGGATGTGTTAATGTTTTCTATGGGTGAAAGATCTGGACTGTAGGGCAGCCAGTTCAGTACCCGGACCATTCTTCTATGCAGCCATGATGCTGTAATCGATGCTGAAATATCTGATTTGTCATTGTCATTTTGGAAAATGCAAGGTGTTCCCTAAAAGAGACATTGTCTGAATGGGAGCATATGTTGCTCTAGAACCTAGATATTCAGCATTGATTGTGTCCTTCCAGATGTGTAAACTGCCCATGCCAAACGCACTAATGCAATCCCATACCATCAGAGATGCAGGCTTCTGAACCGAGCACTGAAAACAACTTGGGTTGTCCTTTTCCTCTTTAGTCTAAATAATACAGAGTCCTTGTTTTAAATTTTGATTTGTCTGACCACAGAACAGTTTTACACTTTGCCACAGTCTAATTTAAATGAGCCTTGGCCCAGAGAATACGTCTGTCCTTCTGGATCTTGTTTAGAAATGGCTTTGTCTTTGAACTATAAAGTTTTATCTGGCAACGGCAGATGGCATGGTGAATTGTGTTCTCAGATAATGTTCTTTTGAAATATTTGTGAGGCCATTATGTGATTTCACGGGCATGGTTTTCTGTATGGTTTTCTGCACTTTCCCTTACGCAAAGAGATTCTTCCAACTTCTCTGAATCTTTTGTAGATTCAGAGCAAGATTCAGTGCAAATTTACACTTTCAAACTCGATTCTGATATCACTCTACTATTTGTCGGCGCAGAATTGGGGGTAATCCTCTTCCCATCTGAGAGCTGCTGCCACTCCAAGATGCTCTTTTTATACACAGTCATGTTAATGACATATTTCCAATTGGTTATCCAGCTGTTCCTTTTTTGTAGCTTTAACTTTACCAGCCTCTTATTGCCCTGTCCGAACTTTTTTAAGATGTGTTTGTCACGAAATTTCAAATGAGCAAATATTTGGCATGAATTTTTAAAATATCTCACTTTCGACAATTGATATGTTGTCTATGTTCTATTGTGAATACAATATCCATTTTTGACATTTGTAAATTATTGTATTCCATTTTTATAGTTTGTACTTTGTCGCAACTTTTTGGAATCTGGTTTGTAGTATGATGTATTTATCAAATAAGGTTTTGTATTGCATATGTTATTGACATGCTTAGTAACCTTTAGGCAGTCAGAGCAATACCCGTTAAATGGCAATACCCACAGCCATTTGCAGATTATACATTTTACTGTTCTAAATAAAAATAAAAAAAGAGTATTCATGTTTAAAAGATACTTTTGGTGAGAATGTCATTCCTCTACAGCAGAACAAGTATAAACCCTTGTTGTAGAGGTTCCATGTTGTAGAGGTTCTGGCTGCCTCCCTGCATGCATTTTCATCACATTCATTATGTTAGTTCACCAAGACTAAATATGTTATACACATACACTTTATTTTGAAAAAGTTTTTGCTCACACATCCAAATTATCGAATTCAGGTGGTCTAATTACTTTCATGATAACAGGTGTATGAATACTTCAGCATACCAAAACATTTTGGACAATTACATGCTCCCAACTTTGTAGGAACAGTTTGGAGCTTACCCCTTCCTTTTCCAACATGACTATGCACCAGAGCTTGAAGCAAGGTCCATAAAGACATGGATGACAGAGTCTGGTGTGGTTGAACTTGACTGGACTGCACAGAATCTCTTTGGGGTGAATTAGAGTTGAGACTGAGAGCCAGACATTCCCAGTCCAACATCAGTGTATGACCTCACAAATGCGCTTTAAGTTACCTAAACTATGAAAAGTGACTACTAGAATTATATTGGTGACATAGTGAGAGATAATTACAAGAAGACATAATCAGTAGAGTTTGTGAGGGACAGGGCAATTCAACATGAGCATATCGAGCATGCATTTGAATAAAAAATATAAGAACAAATTACATATTTATATGATGCAGATATTACATTTATTGCACATATTTGACATTCATTAATATTGTTTTCATTTAATGTTAATTTTTCTTTTACTGTTTTTCTTTAATGGCAATTAAGGCAGAGCCTCTTCTGCCTCCCCTGATGGCACATCTCTGGTTCATACATTGTATCAGCCACCTCCGTGCCCCACAACTTATTTTTGTCAGCTTGAATGAGTGTCAGAGAGAAATGGAGGAGGAGGAGGATTAAAAATGTGCCCAGTTACTCAGAGAGCATGACTCAGCTGATTGACATGTTAGCCTGCTAGCTGTGTCGCCAACACACTATTGCCCAACCCACTCTGCTAGCAAGCTAATACTATGTGCCTCGATTAGCTCAAACCTCATGCTGGGATTTGTACCTTTTATATTACATTAGAGATTTTTTCATTATATGTCTATAAAATGTTGCACAGAGAATTGGGAATTCTACTGCAAGGATTGCAGGGGCAAAGATTTGGGTATATGAAAATATTATATGGTGTGACATTAGGCCACTTTTGCATATGTATTACTGTTAGGTAAAAGACATATTTTAGGAAAGAGATCATTCAATTGACAAATACAGGCAGGTAAAAAATAAATAAAATTATCATGGGGAAAAAGAAAGTATTAGAACAGAATAGACTCTTAACACTACATTTTTGGATATGGATTAATTTATCTAAATTACTACTTAATAGCACTGTCACAAATATGGCAGGTGGATGAACTCTTTCTCTCGCGCTCTTTCTCTCTTTCAGTGTCTCTTTGTCTGTCTGTCTCTTTCCCTGAAATTCTCATTCTCTGCCTGGAATTTGCGTTGCAGACAAATTAACTTCCTACATTTCATTAAAGTGGGTGTTCATGCAGGACAGAAATAATATCTCAGTGTGCCTTTGAGTACACATTCTTTCATAGATTTTTTTTTTTATAAATTCTGCATTACTAGACAGAACAAAAACATTTTTCTGAAAAAGAAACATTTGGATTTGATGGCACAGAGGCATGGTGGGTAGTGCTATTGCTTCACAGCAAGAAGGTCCCGAGTTTGATACCCAGATGGGACAACCTGGGAAATCTCTGTGTGAATATTGCATATTCTTTTCCATGCCAAAGATAAGTGTGTTAGGTGAACTGGTGTCTCTAAAGTATGGAAATTGTACTCAATAACGCAGAATAAATGTAAACCCAATTACAAAAAAGTTGGGACAAAGTACAAATTGTAAATAACATATAAATCTCAAAATCTGATATTGTATTCACAATAGAACATAGACATCATGTCAAATGTCGAAGGCGAGACATTTTGTAATTTTATGACAAATATTGGCTCATGTTAAATTTTGTGACTTCTCAAAAAAATAGGGATCGGGCAATAAGAGGCTGGATAAACCAAAATCATATTGTAACTCCTTAAGTCAACTGGCAATAGGTCATTAACATGACTGAGTATAAAAAGAGCTTATTGGAGTGGCAGCGTCTCTCAAAAGTAAAGACGGGAAGAGGATTACCAATCCCTCTAATTCTGACCTGACAAATAGTGGAGCGATATCATAAAACTCTATAGTTCAAAGATGAAGCTGTATCTACACAAGATCCAGAAGCACAGACATCTTCTCTGCTCAAGGCTCATCAAGAATTTTGAAACTTCCACATTAATGCATTCTGTTTTTATTTACAACTTGTACGTTGTCCCATTTTATTTAAATCAGGTTTGTAAAAAATATCTCAATATAATTTGTATATATACAATATATGTGAATATGAGTTTATTCAGCTATGTGGCTAGTAAAACTCTCATCTTAAAATAACATCAATATCATTTTATACTGTATAACTGCAGACACTAAATTGTCCAGTTCCAGGGCCACATAAAGGGTCAAGGTTGCTTGAGATAGGTCATAATACATAATGCATGTGCCAAATTAATTCAGTGTACCGTGGCTTAATAGAAAAGGGCTGGGGACCAAGAGATTGCTGGTTCAAACCCCACTCTAGGCAAATCATGGCTGAAGTGCTGTTGAGCAAGGCACCCAACCCCTAACTGCTTCCTGTGTGCCTCAGTGGGGCAGCTCCAGGTGTTCAGCCCTGGATGGGTTAAATGCCGAGAACAATTTCCATATGGGCATCAATAAAGTAACTATTATTATTATTGTATAATAATATATACATGTTGGACTATTATATTGTCAGCCAGCAAAATATTTAAGCTGATATTTTGAATTTAGCTGTGACCATGTACAACATTACCACCGGTGGTGGAGATAAATACACAGAATTTCTTGTATTTCCTAACTCAGATTGATGTAGAATAGAAATTCAAAATCAAGACAGTTATACAATAATTCACATACTCTATTGGTGTTAGGAATTTTAATAAATATTTCCCCACCTTCATTGTAAAACTGCAATTTATGACCATAGATCATAACCTTTTAAGGAAAAAAATATCACAAGGGTAGTCTCAGGTCAGCCCATATCTTCCACTGAATGTTCTTTTTCCTGCGAATTATGAATATTTAGGATTACTTTAACAGTGCCAAATAGTCCACTACAGCCACAGTAAAAGCTAGATGCTGCCAAACACAGAAGTAGCTAGAGATGAGCCATCCAATGTGTCATCCAGACTGCCCTCACACACTGCATGGATTCCAATCCCAGGTTTTCCAGAATACTAATAATGATTCAGACAATAAAGACAATAAACAATAAACAGTATGTGACAGGAAGGTTAGGAAATGGGATCAGGAGGCTGCTGTTTTTAATCTGAAAGTCTGTTTAAATCTTCGGAAGCCATCAGCTGTGAAAGACAAAAAATACAGAACAATTTTAAACATTAAATAAATCACAAGAGACATGCAGCCACAAGTACATTTAACATTCACAGAACACATTCACCATCACAACAAACAAGCACAATAAACGTTTTCCGAACTCCACTTCTGACAAAGCTATAAAGACAAGCTAATTATAATCGGAAATGGAATTCAGCCACTTAAATAACGCACAGCCCAGTGCAACCTCGGGAAGGATTTTGATGACAGGTTAGTGACAGGTTTGTTGTATTATTGTGTTCACCTCTTCTCTTAGTTTACTAAATAATATATTTGATTCACATACATTTTAGTATTACCATTAAGTCATATAAGGCTTTAATCCAGTGCGTCATTGTTATATATCATTGTTATATATAACTTCTAGAATTTATTATTATCAAATTTATTTAGTGTAGTGTGGATATGCAAACTTTAAATCCAATACAGTTAATTGCAAATAACATAAACCCATATTTTATTTGGAGTAGAACATAAAGCAAATATCAGTTGAAAGTGAGACCTTTTACCATTTCCTGTTTTTTTTTTCTTAAAATTCTACCAAATCACGCTATTACTTCTAACTACAGTATATATTCTTCAATATGGTTAGTGCACATATACAGCATTCACTTTAATAAGCATTACATGAAATATCAATACTGTCTGACATGAGCTTACTCATTTTGCCTACTCAAATATTGCATACTGCAAGGACGGCTATATGACAGTCATATGCTAATAACTAAAGCTTAAGCTAGTTGATTCCTGATCCCGTCTAGCCTGGTGGTACATGAGCACAGAAGGGTCAGACAGCCTCTTTAGGAAATTAATGATTTGAACAAGGTATGAATTTGAATGTGTGCATATGTGTCTGTGTGTGCTCCTCCTCTAAACTCAATAAAATGCAAAAACTAAAATAGATGTCATTTCCAGATATTTTGATTGACAAGTCAGTAACAAAGATATTTCCAAAATCGACAGAAGATGCATTTCAGTATAGAGGACAGTAAACAACTGAGGATTGCTGGATAAGAGGGAACAGTAAATGTATCCAGTCAGTAGTGTGGCATTGTACCACACTGCCCCCTGGAGGAGGTTTGTGAATGTGAAGTGTGAATTTTCTTTTTAAGCACTGAGTGTGGTGACAGAAAATATCAGCTATTTTAAAAAGGTCTTAAAAGTCAGAATAATAGAAAGGAATAGCTACGGAATTATAGTAGAATTAACACTAGAGCTGTACGCATACATAAGGACAGAATAGTGAAAGACAAGTGCAGTTTTATAATTGAAATCTCAAGACAAGAATAAAAATTAGAAATCAAAGAGACAATCTGAAAGGCATAATTAACAAAATAGGTCTAAACACTATTAATCTATAAACATATACAAGGATAAAGCACTGTGTTTAAATTGCAAAGCTTGCGCAATGTGTTGGTGGACCAGCAGAAACCAGCAGTGACTGGCAGGTGCTACAAATTTACAACATGAAACTAATAATCTGGTTACTGTCAATTTTTCTGAAAGGAACTGTCAGGCGAAAGGTGAAAGAGTTCTTGGATCTCTAACAAGGGCAATAGTGTTAGAGCTAGGAGAAACTGATTGCCAAATTAATAAATGATCGAGCTGAAAATAACCAAAAATAGATTAGCCATGCAAAAACATGTTTTTGAAAATAACTAAAAATAGATTAGCCATGCAAAAACATGTTTTAATTAAGTGCTGCTTTCATGTTGCATTCATGTCATGCTTTCATGTCATCCATGTTCCTGTTTCTTGCCCTTATATTGTTACTGCATGCTTAGCTTAATGTGTTCACCTTTTTTGTGTCTGATTTTGCTATATTTAGTCTAAAGTTTCTGAAATATGTTGTCCACTCCATACCTTTTGTCATATAATTTCGGGCCTTACTCGATGCTTCATGTTTCCTACTTTTATCTGGCTCAAACACAAGCTATGAACATAAACAAGGCTAAAGTGTCAGGAACTTCATAAGGGAATTTATGATTATGGCAACCCGGCATTTCTTAACCATTGGTATTCCGTGAAATCATTTGACGGAAGTAATAATTATAGGGCAGTCACGTGAACTAAAGTGGAAGAGCTGTTTTCAATCCGCGCACTGATTTGTCTTTCTATTTAAGTTTTAAGATTTAAGATTTTGTGTTTAGTTCTGCCTCCTCCTGTGTGTTCCTGAGTTTGGGAATCGTAATTTAGTGAAAATTGTGCAAGATGCTGGTAGATTGGCATTGTTTTATCTGTGAGGATTTGATACCAAAATAGAAATTTGATAAAAATACACAACATTAATAATCAGGTGACTGTGAGTGCTATGACAGAAAATCACAAGTAAAGGGGCAACCCAATCAACTGAATGTTATTGTCACTGGGTGATTACACTAATGTGCTCATATGTTTACTGGTTTTGATCTGACTCATGTTCTAGCTATACACATAAACATAAAAAAAATTCTGGTAATTTGGTATGGTTAAATATATGAGGATAGTGGACAAAAAAAGAAGCTGGTGATACTAAATAACAACATGAAACTGTATGACAGTAAATGGGGAAGAGACCGGTGAAATGGGGAAATTTCTCAGTTTCACTACTTGTGTTTACCTGTTTTGTGACTGAATTTGCTTACAATTTTTATTTCTATTCTGTAGTTTTTTTGACTATATAACTTTTTCTCTTAACCTCTTTGTTAAGTGCTACCATGTTTCCAGATTGTTATCCTTCTCATGTCTTTTTTTCTCTAATTATAGATTATCCTGATAAAATGCTGCAGACCCAGATTCTTGGATTGCCCATATAAATCACACATTGATTTTAAACACTTGCATTCTGACTTTCATAACCACATATTACATCTGACATTTTGCATTGTAAGAAACATTTTTGCTGTAAGAAACCTAATCCAATGAGAAATAGCAAGAGCTCAGAAAAAACCTTCCGATCTGGAGAATTATGGACACACAAATATAAAGATATCTGTTGATAAGTCAGGCTTGTAGCATATTAAAGCGGATATTCTAAAGGGTATGTTGGACCTAAACAGAATTCTGCATTGAGATTTAGTGTTAAGAGTTAAAACATGATACATGATGGAATTAACAATGAAATGAAGAAATGAAATGGGTTGGTACTCACATGGTAAATGATTTATAATTTGCTTTAGGATGGCAGAACAGAGAATCATATTTCTGTAACACAAAAGCACAGTAAATGCAACATGTGCATTAAATAATTGAGATTAGTAAACAGGTGGCAGCTGGGTTGTGCAGTGATAGTGCAGTTGCCTCACAGCAAGAAGAACCCAGGTTCGATCTCTGGATGGGGCGACCTAGTAAATTTCTGTGTGGAGTTTCCATGTTCTCCCCATGTTCGCGGGTTTTTTTTCTGTGTGCTCCGGTGTCCTCCCGCATTCTAAAGAGTTGAATATTAGGTTAAATGGTGTCTCCAAAGTGGCCCTTAGTCTGTGACTGTGTGTGTATGTGCCCTAAGTTGGAAACGCTGCCTTTCCAGGTTTGCCAGCGACCTTATGTGAATTAAGGGTATTGGAAGTTGTAGTTCATTCGTGCCACTATTTTAGGTGACAGGCTCTGAACCTGTAGTTCCGCTCACGATTTACAGACACTAGTGATGATTCAAGCAGGTGCTGCACATCTATGGAAGGTAAATTCTGAAGATGTTATTGACCAGATTAATATTATTAAGTATTTTTCCCATAGTTTAGCGAAGGTATTCAGACATTAAATCAATCGTGGGAAACACAAAGTATTTAAAATGGAAAGCATGTACATTATTTGTAAAATGTTTACTTAAAAATAATAATAATAATGCCTGTTTTTTATGGATCCTCTATATTGTATTTCAGTTCTGCATTTAGAACATTCAGGAGTGTATTGAGCACACACAAATATCCAGATCAGTGGGCATCCCCCCTGTCAAGGTGCCTAGGGAGCGACTTTAGGGTTGGCGCTTCGTTCAAGGGTACTATACTTTGATTAAGAATGTTTCTTGTTGTAGAGAATATCAAACAAGTGACCGTTACTATGACCATTAGGCCATGGCCAACCTCCAATCCCTGTTCTTATGTAAGTTAATTAAGTATTAAACCATTTGCTGTTCAACTTGAGAATTCTGCATTTCTGGGTTGTAATGAGGGATTATTTGAGTTACTGTTACCTTTCTATCATCTTGAACCAGTCTACCCATTCTCTTCTGACCTCTCACATCAACTAGGCATTTTCGTCTAGACAACTTTTGTTCACTGGATATTTTCTATTTTTTTGACCATTCTCTGGTTGTGCAAACCCAGTGGATCAACAGTTTCTAAAATACTCAGACCAGCCCATCTGGCACAATTATCGTTTGTTCAAATTCACTTAAATCATCTTTCTTTCCAATCTGATACTTCGTTTTCATGCCCACCTCTACATGCCTAAATGCATTAAGTTGCAATTGATTAGAGCAATAAATAAAAAAGAGTACGTGATAAAGTGGCCAGTGAGAGTATATACATATCAGGCATAGAGAAGGAGAGAGAAACAGATAGATTGATAAATACATGGATAGATAAATAAATATAACTGGAGTGTGAATATTTGAGCCTTACACAATAAATGCAAGTAGTCGACATGCTCCCAAGAAAGCAAAGCTCTATAAGGATAAAGACCAGTAGGTGCTGCTTGTATTATTAACATTGCTGAACATTGACCCCTAAACCTCCAAATGGTCCATAACCTATAATGAAGCAGACTTCACTGCCTGTTGTTGTTTCTTTGGGTTACTTTTTATTGTAGATCACCAACACTATTCTACTGTCTTTCCATTAACATTGCACATTTTCACTGGTCAGAAATTAATTCTCATTGGTCTCTACAGAATTCTCTACAGGTTTTTTTTTAGCTGCAGAGAGCTAAGGATTTAGTTAATAGCAGCTAATAATAAGGGGTTTACATGAAGGTGTGGTAATATTCCCAGAGACTATGGCTTTGCTTTAATCTTAAGTAATGGCTTTGGGTGGATCAATTGATTTATAGATGTATATTATAATTGCAAATGGGCAATGTTAGAAAAATGGGTAAAAACAGCTTTCATAGTACTGTACATTCAGATAAAATCTATATTGAATTGATAGCAAAGCTGTTACACAGGTACGTCAAATATGTGGTCTTCCTCTCTGCCTCCTGCCAACATCTTTGTCTCCTAATTTTCCAACCTGTGCTGTCCCTCTGATGTTCACATTCCTAATCCTGTCCATCCTGGTAACTCACAACTAAAACCTCAACATCTTAAACTTTGCCACCTTTTTTCACAGAATTGTACAGCAATTAATGCATTATTTTTGATTATCAGGGAGAATCTGACAGAGCTATTCTGGACATTTTGTCACAGGTTCTCCTTTTTTTGTAGCAAACTCAGATACCTAATGTTTTTGCCAACAGAGTGCTCTGTTATGCAATATGTTGCTTTCTTTGCTGCATGCATATATTTTTTAACATTTACCGAAATAAAATACTGGGAAATAGAATTTGTTTTGTACTGATTTAGAAATGCATAATACTGTAAAAATATGGGCTGCCTAAGACTTTTTTAAAGTCTTTACTTTTCTAAATTAAATAAATTCAAAGTTATCAGGTGCAAAAAAATAACATAATTAATACTTGTTGGAAAGTGAAGCAAAATGTATATAGTACACTGTTCACAAATGAATACAAAATAGAGCTTAACTTCTTAAAAGCTTTTTTGTATGAGGTAAAAGATTCTACACAGTGAAAGAGCAACTAGCCTAGTCATTTAAATAAAGCAAATAGCCCAAGCGTCTGCTTTCAATAACTATAAAGCTTCTCGCAAGGAGATAAGCAAGATTTGAAGAGCTGCAGGTGACGTTTTTTTTTTTAAAACGTGTGTGGTTGCTGCAGCCGCCTAATGAATGGTATTCGCTGTGTCCATGGAGACCAAATGAGTGAAACACAAAACTGAAGCTGTTTGTCTCTGAATCGAGTTGAGCGGTGCAACCTTGCCGTAGAATCGCTTCAAAAGGACATTATTACTCTGATCTAAGGAAGTGAAAAGATCAGCAGGAGTCTTATTATCTAGCTGTCAGACTGTGAACTTTTTGACAGTTTTAACTCTTTTCTCAGAATCACACTGCATAATCCAATACTGTATGTCTGAGTAAAACATTTAAGCACTGAAATATTAATTAACTGACATCCATAGAGGTCAGCACCATATCCACTATTCATCATTACATGTCGATTAAGGGACAAGCTGCAGCTGCATACAGTATTATCTTTGAAATACATATACTCTACCACTTACAGCATCATAACTACAGACATTGTAATCATCAGAAATATATAGTGGTGGTTCAGTGGTTAAAACACTACATAACTGGTCAGAAGGTCAGGGGTTTAAGCCTAAAAAAAGTACAAAGAAATAACTTGAAATGTTTTCAGTGATGACCATAATTTAATTGTTACATATTATCAGACTCAAATTAAAATGGGACAGGGCTACATTTACCTTTGTCATATCCATGTAACAAACACAGGTCATACAGGAATAAAGGAACATTGTTGTTTTATTTACAGTTCAAGGTAACTCAAAATGGAAAATTTTAAAGGCATTAAACAAAAGTAAACCATATAAATCCTCAGTCCAAACACAAGCAAATATTCCGAAAACCAAAGCACATACACACAAAACTATACAAATATCTGCATCAAGCTGGGCACAAGAAGCTGTTAAAATAATAAAATAAAAATAAGAATTAATTTTACACACATCTACAGATTCTTTTTACGGAATGTTTAGTCTGGTATCACCCAAATGAGGATGGAATTCCTTTTGAGTCTGGTTCCTCCTAAGGTATCTTCCTATCAGTACCTAAATTCTATCAGTACAATTTTTAAACTTCAGCAAGCTAAATGTATTCTGCCTTTAATAAACCCAGTGACATTCTAAGACATGCATATTTATGTTTTTTTAGTAAGCCAGTTGCTTGGGAACCTACGCAGCTACAATGTAGTCTGTATGGCTAGTACCCATAAAGGCAATACTAGAGCTTTAATCATCTTCTAATAGTGGCTATTAGGGTCAGCCTAGGGTCATCCTGATATAAGATCTCATCTCAGAAATGTATGTGTTAATCATTGATAAACTGCACTGAGAAAGTTCTTGTATGCTGGTGTGTATAAATCAAAGAATCACAAAAGAACATAAAAAATATGAAAAATACTTATATTTTTGCATAGATAAGTAAGTAAGGCATGATGGTAAAAGTAAGTGAATTATACTAAGGATGGATGAATGGATGGAAGAAAGGAAGGATGGATAGATACACTATATTTCCTAAATTCAGGTGTTTAAATCATAAACCAGCCATTAGAGAGCATAAGCCTGTGTATTTCTAGTGCCGGTCCCAAGCCGGGTAAATGGTGAGGGTTACATCAGGAAGGGCATCCGGTGTAAAACATTTGCCACTTGAACTATGCGAATTAATCAATGTTACTACATACCAGATCGGTTTTGGCCTGGGTTAACAACGACTGCCAGCAGTATTGGTGGCAAACAGGAAACTGGCGGAAATTAAGCTACTGTTTGCCGAAGACGACGAGGAGGGAAGCGTGTGAGGAGAAAGAGAGAGAACAGAGAGTCAAGAGTGTAGGATTGAGGGTAGCAAACCTGAATGTAGGGACGAAGCAAAGAGTGTTGTTGAAGTGATAAGGGTGTCAGATAGAGTGATGAGTTTGAAGTTATAAATTGAAGGTTTAATGGTGAATGTTGTCAGTGGCTATGCACCACAAGTTGTATGTGAATTGGAGGAAAAAAAGGGAGATTCTGGAGGGGCTAGATGAAGTGGTAGAGTCCAATCCCAGAGAGGAGAGAGTGGTGATTGTTGCAGATTTCAATGGGCCTGTTGGAGATGGAAACAAAGGAGATGAGGAGGTAATGGGCAAGTTTGGTGTTAAGGACCTAGAAGGACAGATAGTGGTGGATTTTGCAAAGAGGATGGAAATGGCTGTGGTAAATAGATTAGCCAGAATCCCTCCGACCGCTCATTCACTTTTATTTATTATTATTGTAAATG
>JAOUQV010319047.1:0-12456 GCA_028565295.1 Aspidoras spilotus
CAAAATTATCTGCAGTACTTGTTTTAAATGTGCGTTTGAGCCTGTACTGGCATGAAACGCTACTATTCTGATACATATTAATTTTAAATGAGATAAGAAATGGTCTAAAATTAGATCAGACTGTGGAAGTATAACTATATTGTCTATATTTAATCCTTATTTTAATATTAAATCATCCACCTCAAGTCTCAATATTGTTTTTTTTTATCAGAACTGTCCAAACTTTTGGCTTTACTCTGTCCTTTTTCCCCTTTCATCGATGGTTCTGGGTGATTTTAATATCACTGTTACCTTTGGTAAATGCAGCCGACTTTCTAAATCTTTTGCTCTATTTTGACCTCACTCAGCATGTAACCTCGGCTACCCATTGTCATGGGAATATTTTGGATCTTGTCTGTTCTACCCACTCAACCGCTCCTCTTAAATTGCACGTTGCAGATTTTAATATCTCTAATCATAGAGATTAAGTTTTTAAGCTATTGTTGTCTTTCTGCACTAAGATAATGCACCTACCTCTTAGTATTACTTTTAGGAATCTTAAGAATATTTGTCCTTAGTTTTTACTAGTTCCATATTCCACAGATTTTATCATCACCTGAGGTCTTGATTGATCATTACAACTCTTTTTAATACTACATCTCTTGATCAACCTGCTTCTCTTCAGGCATGGTCTGTGACATTTGGCCATTCTGCCCCATGGTTCACTCCTAAGCTTAAGTTAATGAAAGCTAAGGGCCATTTCTTTGGCGGCTCTGTAGTAAAACAGGTCTGATAGTTAATGCGCTTGTTTACAAAAATCACGCTCAGGTGTATAAGGCTGCATTACTCAAGGCTAAGGCAGATTCAAATTCCTTTAATATTGCCAATTGCCAGGGCAATGCAAGAGTGATGTTTCTCACAATAAACAAACTGCTGTAACCGGTGAATAGCTTTCCATTAACCCTCTTCATCAGGTCTTTGTAATGATTACCTGATGTTCTTCACTGAGAAGATTAAGAATATTTATTTTGTTGCGCTGTGTGTTTTTAGATCTAATACTGTTTCTTTAGATTGCAGTGTCCCCCAGGGTTCAGTTTTGGCCCCTATTATTGTTAACATTTTCATGCTTCCTCTTGGCAATATTATTTATCAATATGGCCTTCACTTTCATTGTTATGCAGACATTACCCAAATTTAAATCAGTACTCAGCCTTCAAATGTGTTGCTGCCTGATGCTCTGCTAGACCGTCTTGCTTATATAAAAAATTGTAATGTTTTAAATCCGGTTAAAATATGTATTTCCATATCCGGTTTCATATCCTCCACTATGGCACTGGATTCTACTCCGGCTCTGGATGCTCATGTTAATAATATTCCTAAAATAGCATTTTTCCATCTTAAAAATAGAGCATGGTTACGCTATTCCCTGGCTGACAATGTGGTCTTTATTACATTTTAGTGCAACACTTTGCTAATTGGGCTCCTTGCCAGTAGCCTCAAGAAGTTGCAGTATGTTTAAAGACCTGCCTTGGCTTCCTGTTCTTGACCGTATTAAATTAAAAATTTTATTGCTGCATTTTTAAAATCCATTTACAGGTTAGCAACATCTTATCTTTCTAATATTTTGGTACTTGTGCTCCGTCATGTGCACTCCAGTCTGCTGATACCACCCGTAAAATTTTGAAAGTACAGTAAAAGAGCTTTTAGTGTCATGGGTCCTAAGCTGTGGAACTTTGTTCCTTTATCCATTTGCACTTGCGCCTCACTACCCACTTTTAAACTCTTCTGGGAAGGCTGTTCACAATGTTTAGGAGTGTGTTTATGAGTTTTTTTATATTTAATTTGAAATTATTATTATTATTAATATTATTATTATTAATCGTCCAGGACCACCACTCAATCAGGCCTGTATCATAGAGTGGCCATTTAAAAAGTAAGCAAAACCTCATTAAACGGCACATGACAACCGCCAGTCTTTTTCCAAAATTCAACTGAAGAGCATGATAAAACAAATATTTCAGTTTGGCCTAAATGCCAAGAAGGAGACCAGGTAATGCTTATGACCTAGCAATACCATTCCTACAATGACTAAGAGACTAGACATGGTCAAGGGAAAGATGAGTAAAGCAATGTACCGAGACATGAGCAGCCTAGGGTTAATGGCATTGCCATAGGACCCAACAGAGGCAGACTGGTAGTGGTGGGATTTGAAACTCATGATATTCCAATGTATTTCGCTTAGATAACACTCTCCATTTATTATCTGCTCCAGAGAGCTCTGGAAATCATATTGGAATGATGGCCCAACCACAGCCCAGAATATGAATACGCATCTCTGTAGAGATATTAAAATAGCTGTGCATTGAGGCTCCCCACCTGATTGAGGGGTTCTGCAAAGAAGTATGAATAAATTGCCTAAAAATAGGTTTCTCAGGCTCAAAATGTCTTGAGGCAATAATTATTGTCAAATTTGCTTCAATAAATATTGAACAAATACTGTGAATACGTTATATATTAGAAAGAATATATCAGACATATTCCATCAAACATTGTTTTGCCAGGTTTCCACGCCCCCAAACAAATGTTAGGAACCAATCAGAAGCACTGTTTTAACAGAAGTCCCTCCTTCCGTGTTGTTTCTTTATATTTGTATCTGCCGATATAAACCAAGACATATTCCGTCAAACTTTGTTTGACAGGTTTCAATAAGGCATTAACGCAATAATGGTTCAACACGTGCACACTTCTGCCTGGTAATACAGGGGGTCCCAAACTGCCCGATACTGTTTTAACACATTATCTTTCCAACACGTATGCGCATACACATTTCTCTCCTAAAACAATGTAATTATCTTATGGAATTTAAAAAGAAGATAATGTTTCAACACGTACGCGCTTACAGCTGATAATGCATACTTGAAAAATACAATTTTAACAGGCTCACTTTTTGAAAATAATCAAATATTGATTTTCAGTTCGTTTCTTTAAATTTGCAGAAACTTATAAGAAGCGCACTCTATTATTCAACGACTAATATTTAGCATGCTCCATACAGGTAAGAAACTCTTATGTTTAATTTTTAACTTCGATTATAATGATTATGTTTATAACTTCTAGCTCCTGACACAATGTTCCTTTATTTTTAGCGTTATAAAGTCAGATGTTATTTTTATAAAGTCATGAAGTTCACTAGAAAATGAGAATGAGTACGACGGCCATGAACAAAGGCAAAACACGCAGGTACTTCAAGCAGACATGTTCAACGACCTGAACCAAAGTTTACTTCAATTGCAAAATGCTTTAAACAAACGGGAGGTAAAAGTCAGCCCCGCATTACTCAGTTTAATAGAAAGTTTAAATCGTGAGTTAAGTGTACAACCTTATGTATATATTGAAAATGAGAATGAGTAACCATGAACAAAGTCAAAACACGCAGGTAGTTCAAGCAGATATGTTCTACGACCTTAACCAAGGTTTACTTTGATTGCAAAACGCTGTAAACAAGCGGCAGGTAGAAGCGTCACCTGCGTTACTAGATGAAATAGATGAAAAGAACAGATATAAATGAAGCACTCTGATAGTTAAATTGATGTTTAAAACAACGAGGGTGACGGTTTAGAGCTTAACATCTACTCTGATGAAGAAACTCTGTCAGGCAACGAGCTTGACGTCTTATTCTCTGATGACGAAGAGGGTGATCAGATTGGTAAAGGTTTAAATCCTGAAAAAAAATAGTCCGTCACGATAGATTCAATAAAACGGAGATTAGAAGGAGAGTAAATTTTATGGCAATAACAAATGCTGTAAGCTTAGCCGATTTCTTACATTCTGTCAATTTTAGACGAAATGTTAAACGTAGCAATGGCTCAAATAAGTCCTAACGATGTAGTCACGGTAGAAATTCGAGGTGATTCGCTTAACGTTTCATCACAGGTCAAGTTAAATAACGGAACCATACAACTAGATTCTTTTCTGAAAATGCTTGATAATGCCCTACAGAGTAATGAAAGTATTTTCATCGATAATACTTTAGAAGTTTTCATTTAAATAGTTCACTCTCCACAAGGAGGAACAGGAACACGAAGAAAGATTAGCAGTATTTTCAGATCAAACATTCTTCAAATAAAAATGAGACATCTATTCATATTTCACAACAGGGATAATATATGTTTTTCGTTATGTGTTGCGCGATTGCTGAATCCCTCATTCGATGATTATCAGATAGGACACATAGCTAAAAGGATGCATCAAGAGGCAGGTTTATCTGAACAAGATATGGTTACATTTGCACACATTGAAACATTTGAGCAACAGTTAAATTGTAAAATCGTCGTTATTTACACGAGTGCTAACAAGCATGAGTTTTCTTTTTTTCAAACAAGTGAAACACCTCATAACAAAGTCATTTAACTGTTTTTACACGTAAATCATTACTACGGTGTCAAAAACCTAACAGGTCTTTTAGGAAAGTCCTACATTTGTAAATTTTGTATGGCTACAAGAGTGATCACAATTGCAGATATCATTTTAATTTATGTCACGACCCCGAGTGCCACAAACAACCTTTTAATACCATCAAGTTTACAGAGTGTAAAAGAATATGCAAATCGGAATAATGTCTAAACAGACACCTCGCTAAAAGTCTTAAAGATGGTGGCAAATGCTACTCGTTGTATCAGATGGCATTTTATTGTGAAAAATGCAAGCGTACAGTTTGTAAAATCGATCCGTTTTAACTCCCCAAGAACCATTGTGCAGAACCGACGTGTGAATTTTGCGGTGAAAAAAGGGAGAAAAACTCTGATCCTGATCACAAATGTTTCATTCAACCTCTAAAAGTACAAGAACCTACCGAAAAGTACATTTTTTATGCCTTTGAGGCCAGACAGGATTCAGGTATACATGTTGCTAATTTCATGTGCTGTATAGATTTTGACAGGGACAAGTGGGTGTGTGAAGGGGAGCGTTGTGTTTTTTGTGAAATTCAGGTGTAACAAATACAGGAAATATACTTTCATAGCACACAACTGCAGGGCTTACGATTCGTATTTCCTGCTTAATTATCTCATAAAACAAAAAGTCGCTCCCTCTCTTTTAAATCAGGGTAGTAAAATTATGCGTTTTATCGACCCAGAGTTTAATCAGACTTACATAGACAGCCTTTCTTTTCTACCAATGAAACTTAGCAGTATCCCTAAAGCGATGGGTTTTATCGAACTGAAAAAGGGGTATTTTCCTCACTTCTGGAACACTGTAGAGAATCAGAATTATGTAGGGCCATATCCGAACCCTTCATTCTATGGTGCAGAAACTATGATGCTTACAGAGAGAAGGAATTTCTTTAAATGGTATCGTACCATGAATGGTGAAATCTTTGACTTCAGAAAAGAGATGGAGAAATATTGTGTTAATGATGTGGATATTTCAAAAAGAGGGTGTCTGCCATTCAGACGTGAAATTCTAGAAAGTACAACTGTCGATCCGTTCCAGTGTGTCACTATAACATCTGTGTGTATGAAAATCTTTAGGACTAATTTCCTTCCAAAAATGCTAGCTATTACTCCCTCAAATAATTACATAAACAGCCAGAAATCATTTTCAACACCCGCTATTCAATGGTTAGAGTTTCTCTTTGCCACACGTGATTATCCTATCGGACATGCTCTAATTGAGGGGGAAGCACGTTTCGGGAATTACAGTGTGGACGGGTACGGTGAAATAGGAGCGTTTGAATTTTACGGATGCTACTATCACGGTTGTGATAAATGCTTTTCACAGAGTATGCTTCATCCGCTTAAGGCTATTTTGGAGATGCTTCTCAAAGGGCCTTAGAGAGGGAAGGGCAATTGCGATACACTTACGGTTTAAATGTGGAGGTGAAGTGGGAGCATGAGTGGAATTAAATGGTTAAATATGATGACGATGTAAAAATGTTTTTTAAAGAAAGCGACTTAACCCTCGAGATGCTCTTTTCAGGGGCAGAATAAACGCTCTTAACCTACATTACACAGCTCAGCCCGGTGAAAAAAAATGAATATTACGATTTCACCTCTTACCACCCTTTCATTAATAAAACAAAAACATATCCCTAGGGTTACCCCGTCATTATTTTCCGCAACTTTAAACCGTCAGAAAATTACTTTGGTATTGGTAATTAAAGTCTTACCTCCTAAAGGTTTATGGGCTCCTGTTCTCCCTTTTCGTGTTAAAGTTAAACTGTTGTTCTCATTGTGTAGAACGCAATTAAAAGACAAATGTAAACATGATAATGATGCAAGACATGGTGTACGATCAAAATAGCAAAAGCTGTAGATTCGGGATACAAAGTCATAAAAACGTACGAGGTATGGCACTTTCCTGATTCGTCGGACAATTTGTTTTCTGACTACATTAAAATGTTTCTAAAAACTAAACAGTAAAGCTCTGGGTACCCCTCTTTGGCTACCGACGATGACTCAAAAGAGTTGTAAGTACGGAATTACGAAATTAAGGAGGGTATAAAACTCGACAACATTTTTTTAGGGATGTATAAAATAAGTCATCTCTCATTTTTAAACGATGACGTGGCTATGGCTCAGTATAGCATGAAGGACAATAAACTGATCACCCCAGGTCATTCCAACGTTTTCATCGGAATATTTACCACCGCCTATGTGAGACTCGAGTTGTACAGTTTAATCGAACGATTACAAGAAAGATGTCTGTATACAGATACTAAGGCTAAGGGTATTACCTTAAATTACACTAATTCCGAAGATGTAAACTTGAAATTGTTAACAGAGCTGGTGGATCAGTGTGTGATAACAGCCCCAAAAACAGATTTTCCTGAGAACAAACACGACTTCCGGCGGCTATGCTAAATGTCTTCATACAAACTCTTTTAATAGGATATTTTGCTGTAGCGTTCAGAAGAGCTTGAGCATGACCCAACTTTACAGAGGGAGACACAGCCACTTTCTTTACATACAGTGATGTGCTAATTATTTTCAGCGTATAGTTGGCATTTCCTTCCTTCATTAAACAAAATTCGTCTTTACTGCGCATCATTTTAATCCTGAGATGAACACCATTCAGTAAAAGTTTATCCTGATAAAAAATATCAGAGTGAATATGACCCAGGAGATCCACAATTTTGAAACCTGTCAAAACAAAGTTTGACGGAATATGTTTTAGTTTATAGGGGCAGATACAAATATAAAGAAACAACACGGAAGGAGAGACTTCCATTAAAACAACGCTTCTGATTGGTTCCTAACGTTTGTTTGGGGGCGTGAAAACCTGTCAAAACAAAGTTTGTTGGAATATGGATATATTCTCTCTCTTATATTTTGTGTACCAAAATTTTCAGTAAGTTAAAACAAACATTTTTCACATCATGGAGTATTGTGCCATTGAATCCAATTGTTAGAATCAAGGAAAAGTTTCCGAATGTGCATTCTGTTCACTCTTTTGAACTGGCAGACAAATATGCACTTAAAGAAGTGGCTGGAACTAATCAGTTTGATTTTTTATTTTAAAGTCATACTCACTCTATAATCAGTTAACCAGGAATTCCAGATCGCTTAAAAAAGCCAAGCTCAGCATGGAAATACTGAAAATATGCTAAATCTTCCGCAACAGATTAGTGGTCAGCAGCTATAAAACAAAATTTGTATGCATATATTTACCTGCACTAGCATTCCATTCCAAGACAGGGACAAATATACAAAAATAAAAAATACGAATTCATATTTGTGAACTTCAGCTGACGCCTTCTTGACAAATTTAACTCAGTTCCAGTCGTCAGAATCTGGATTAACCTCTTTGTGCAGAAGCGAATTTCAAGCAAATTTGCAAGTGATTTTACTACTTCACTTTAACAATAAATATTCATAATTATCATTTATAGCTTAAAGAGAACTCAACACTTGGGAAAAAATATTTATTCACATAAACAACTTTAATTTTATCATTTAGCTTGAATGTTTTAGCATTATGTACATGATAAAAACAAACTGGGTTTTACCCACACAAACTATTTGACGATGTCTTTATTAGGATCTCTACTATTGGTTTAAACAGTTGTCAATCACTTTGAGGAAGCAGATTTGAACCTATTTACTTATTGACCTATTGAACCTATTTACCTATTTACTTGGATATTTACTTTGGACAGTGTATTAGTGACGCATAGCTCCATACTGACCTATCCAACTTGGAATTGCATTTTTTAAGGGGGTTCTTAAGAGGTTAAAGCAGGATATTGCCACCCTTTTTCCTGAAAACCAAGACGGCAACCAAAAGAAGTTCAGCCAAAGCATCTTTAGTCTATTCTATTCTATTCTATTCTAAGGTAAGAGGCTATAAGAGGAGAGAGAGAGAGCACTGACCGTGGTGATGTATGGCTTATTGTAAGCATGTCATGTGGCATGGTGATTTTTTTTGTGTGATGATCTGTCTGCACATTTAGGTGTATTGTGCTTTTTTGTTTGAGTATATGTACTAAATTTTATATAACCTATAAATGTTATATCATAAAACATGCATACCTACTGCATATTGATAAGATTGAGATAGGTATTCAAGTAGTAAACAGAATTTCCAGAGAGGAGACAAAGGTGATTGTGCAGATTTCAGTGGGCATGTTGGGAAAGGAAACAAAGGAGATAAGGAGGTGATGGGCAGGTTTGGTGTTAAGGATATGAATCTAGATTTCTGAGGACACCAGAGAAAAGTTGTTTATGCTTAATAGGCATTAGGAGCCGCCAATCCATGGTCAGACAATTTGTATACAAATAGAGGAAATTGAGGACCATTATTACAATCATCACAAGTGATCAAATTACTATGGTCATTTCAAGAGCAAGGCATGTTTTTTTTTTTTTTGTGTGTGTATTTGTGTGTTTCACTGCACGGATGGGTTAAATGCAGATGACCAATTCCACTGTGTGCAAAACATAGTGGCAAAAATGTATCACTTTAACATTTATGTAATAGTCTGCAGAACTATATATATATATTTAATATGTGTATATATATATATATATATATAAATAAAGGGAACACTCAAATAACACATCCTAGATCAGAATGAATGAAATATTCTTATTGAATACTTTGTTCTGTACAAAGTTGAGTGTGCTGACAACAAAATCACACAAAAATCATCAATAAAAATCTAATTTAGTAACCAATGGATTTGGAGCCCACACAAAATTAAAGTGGAAAAACACACTACAGGCTGATCCAACTTTGATGTAATATCCTTAAAACAAGTCAAAATGAGGCTTAGTATTGTGTGTGGCCTCCACGTGCCTGTATGACCTCCCTACAATGCCTGGGCATGCTCCTGTAACCGTTTTTACAGATACTCGAATATTTGTGCCCTGATCGAGGTCATTTTGCAGGGCTCTGGCAGTGCTCCTCCTGTTCCTTCTTGTACAAAGGCAGAGGTAGCGGTCCTGTTGCTGGGTTGTTGCCTACGGCCTCCTTCACTTCTCCTGGTGTACTGGTCTGTCTCCTGGTAGTGCCTCAAGCCTCTGGACACTACGCTGACAGACACTCGCATTGATGTGCCATCCTGGATGAGCTGCACTACCTGAGCCACTGTGTTGGTTGTCCGTCTCATGCTACTACGAGTGTGAAAGTACCACCAACATTCCCAACATCAGCCATAGGTACTGAGAAGTGGTCTGTGGTCCCACCGGCAGAACCACTCCTTTATTGAGTGTGTCTTGCTAATTACAAATAATTTCCACCTGCTGTCTTCCATTTGCACAACAGCATGTAAAATTAATTGTCAGTCAGTGTTGCTTTCTAAGTGGACAGTTTGATTTACTTGGAGTTATATTGTGTTGTTAAAGTGTTCCATATATTTTTTGAGCAGTATATATATACAAAATGGCCACCATAACTCACCCTGCAAATATATATATAACATAACGTAACTTTATTCTTTCATGAGTTATTTACAAGTTTCTGACCATTTATATAGTGTGTTCAAAGTGCTGCCCGTTGTGTTGGATTGTCAATGCGACCCTCTTCTGCCACTCTTCACACACTGATGGAAACACCGCAGAAGAAATGCTAGCACAGACTTCCGGTATCCATAGTTTTAGATGCTGCATATCTTGTATCTTCACGGCATAAACAATTGCCTTCATATTACCTCAAAGATAAAAGTCTAAGGGTGTCAGATCAGAAGACCCAGGGGGCCATTCAACTGGCCCACGATGACCAATCCACTTTCCAGGAAACTGTTCATCTAGGAATGCTCAGATCCGACACCCATAATGTGGTGGTGCACCATCTTGCTGGAAAAACTTAGGGAACATGCCAGCATCAGTGCATAAAGAGGGAAACACATAATCATGTAGCAATTTACATATCCAGTGGCCTTGAGGTTCACATAAAAGTTTGCCTCATTACTGAACAAAATGTACTGTGTAAACTGAGGGTCCTGTTCCAATTATTGTTTTGCCCATTTTGCAAATTCAGAATAATATGTACCTTTACAGTACATAATATATACATAATATACAATATATACATAAATAGGTACCTTTAGCAGTGAGGGGTGAGTAAAATAGCAGTAAATAGCCCACCCTGTATGTATTCATATAAATGGCCCACCATATAGTTTTAGCCAATTCTTCCATCAAAATAGCTTTAAATATATTATATTGGTGGGTTTCTTAACACAAATTGCTCCTTCCATTTCTATTCCATTCTATTAATTCCAGGAACTTGAAATAAGAGACAGATGTCCTAACGTGAATTTATCATACAGAATGTATTGTTACATCAACAAATATGTCTGATCTGTCACATAACATTGTTCCAGTAGCCTTATGAATTATTTTTATGATCTGTAGCAAACTACAAATGGCAAAAATGTTCTTCACACAATTCACAATTCTTGTTCAGTATTAACCCAACCTTGTGATAAAGGACAAAAGTTGCATAGAAATTACATTGGGTTCTTTTTTACTTCATATATTAATACAAGATATTTGATATTTGTTGGCCAACCATTTGTCAGGAAGGTAATAATGTTTTTAAATACCTCCCATTACATATTTTGTCACAGTTACACAATTTTTAAAGGTGGAATATTAACTTGTTATAGAGAAGCCTAAGGAGCATCAAAAATGTCTCATCCTTTCTTATCTTCATTTTTAATCTGCGTTACACCTTCAATTAAATCAAATGGCTTAAATAAAATAGCTAAAATACTATTTCTTTTTTGTTAATTATTGTGGGAAATTGTTGACTTACTCTAAGAGAAACATACCTAGCATTCTATTGTTTTCATGTGTATTAAGAGAGTAGCACCCTGGAGTCCTGTAGCATTAAATAAGCCCTCTCACCCACTCAGAAACACACACTATATAAGTGTACGTAGATGCTACTTTTGCATTCATAACTATGCACACAAAATTGGAGCCATAACTAAACAGTGCTCTAAGTAGCAACAAGACTTGAGTACGAATGTATTTAATTGTATGTATGTAATTTAGATAGCAATTTACAAGTTCATTGGCAGTTCAATGACCTAAAGTTATACCCAATCGCTTTTATTTTCTTATTTATATGCACATTGACTACTGTGTTTGGCACTTTGCTTAACAAGATAGCAAAGCATAAAGTACATGAAGCATCATTAATCATTTAAGATGTGCACACCAATTAATGCCACCTCAGCACATAAAGTACACCTTCTGCTTTATGAGATTAAAACTAATAAAAAGAAAGGTAATATTACATGAATGCAAATAACCTGATAAGAGGAAACTTTATGTAAAGCGGAGAAGGATGACCCATGTTGTTACCAGCGCTCAGTTCAAAAGCCTGCATCTTTGATGGTATGGGGTTGAATTAGTGTGTGTGGCATGGGCAGCTTACACATATGGAAGGTCACCCATTCAATTCAATTTTATTAATAAAGCTCTTTTATCAATGTACATTGTCCCAAAGCAGCTTTAACAAAAACGTTTTATCCCAAATGACTAATCGTAACAAGATAAAAACTCCCTGGGAACGTAAATAAGAAACCTTGCAAGAAACAAGACTCATAAGGGAGCCCATCCTCATTTAGGTGATACAGTATGATCTGTATGCATCTAATACATAATTCTAAAACTAACAATAATATATACAAATAATATGACATAGGACGAGAAGCATGTGAGGAGACGGAGAGAGAACAAGAAAGTCAAGAGTACTAGTGTGTACAATAGGCCAGTACAATCAAGGTGGAAATTAGGCTACTGTTTGCCGAAGACAAAGAGGGAAGCTTGTGAGGAGACAAAGAGAGAACAGGAGAGTCAAGAGTGTAGGACTTAAGCTAGCAACCCTGAATGTAGGGACAATGACAGGGAAAGGTAGAGAACTGGCTGACATGATGGAGAGAAGAAAGGTGCATTTGTGCAGGTTTTAAACTGTTCTATCATGGTGTGAATAGAAAAATAAATGGTCCTGAAGGAGGACTATGTAAAG
>JAOUQV010319085.1:0-12448 GCA_028565295.1 Aspidoras spilotus
CAATGTGCAATTAATGAAGATTGGCCACCAGGCTTGTCCAATTTAGCCATGAAACCTCCCACACTAAAATAACAGGTTTCATTGACTAACCCCTGTATATGCTACTCTAATGAATTCAAATCTTCCTCAACAGCCATGAACCATACTACCGTTCACTGTTACTGAATGCATGTTCTATGTCTTCAAATTAGTCTAAGCAAAATAGTCTGAATTTCAGCAAGGACAGATCTGACTAACTTTTGTTAAATTGCCCTAACATCCAAACTACATGTCACTGGCACAACAACAGCATGAATAAAGTGGCGTATTAATTCAAGCAGGAACCTGCAAGCTGTCTGTGAGTTGAGGGGAAAAGTTAAAACCTTTGTCAAAGATGAACAACTACTAAAGGAACTGAACATGATTCTTCCACTGTGAGTCGATGGGTCCATGCTCTATTCGGAACCTTTCATTCTTTACTTCTCTGCAGGGCACAGCACCACCTGAAGCATCATTAAGCATTGATGAGGACACGTTGTTAGCAAGGCACCCCATGCAATAAATCTCCACAGGGCAAAAGACAGAAAATCTAAGAGCTAATGTAAGGCTATACCCAATACTTTTCTTTTTACCCCCATGACTGTTCAAATCAAAGCTGCTTAATAGATAAAAATACCATTTAAACCAGTGTGTATTTAATAGGGATTAGTCATTGTCACAGGGCTCATTTAACAGACAGTAGTTCTACAGGGAGAAATATATACATGCATGCCATGATACCTAAGACCATTCCAAGACTACCGTTTGAATAGTAAAGCTACGGAGTGGCCAACCCAATCCTGAACCTTAATCCGAAAAACCAAGAAATGTGGAGGAATTGTCAGTTGTTAGATCATCCTGGGTTGAAATACCTGTTCAAGTTGGTACAAGTGCCAGAAGTCGGTCGTAGCCTTACGAAGACCGATGTAAAGCAGTTCTCAGAAACAGTGGTTATGCAAGTAAATATTTAGTTATTTACAAGAAAGCTAAATCCTAAATAAGAGATCACCAGCAGCTTTTGGAAGCACTCAAAAGCCTTAGTATATCTTTCTTCTGCTTTCTTCAGTGTCTAGGCTTCATATTCATTTGTGGCTACTGGTCAAATTTAAAGACTTTTCAATTTAAATTCTAATTTTATTTGTCAAATACATAGTTATACATGGTACAGCATTCCGTGAATTGTTTTATCGACTCACAGCTGCAATATGGTGGTGCCCCAGAAACAAGTACAGCAGCTTAAGCAGCAAACAGTTGGAGTTTGTGCTCTTTGAACCGCTGACCTTCCGATCAGTAAAAACTTTCTTTTTTTTTTAAGTAATTTCATAGTAAATTTAGTTTAGTGTTTACAGTCATTGTCCTGCTTCATCACCCAACTTCACCCAATACTCATCTTCACCTGGTGGATCACCACCCTGACATTAATCTGTAGTATACGTTGATAAACTTGCCAATTCATTTTCCCCCTCATTTCTGGCACTTCACCACTGGGATGATGTTTTCTTGTTGGTGTGCAATTCCCCTTTTTACGCCATACGTAGTGCTGCGTGTTCTTCACAAACAATTAAACCTTGGCTTCATCAGTCCACAAAATGTTTTCACAAGTAGCACTGTGGGGTGTTAAGGTACTTTTTTGGCAAATTTGCAGGGTTTTTTTTGGATACCCTTTCCAGTTTTATGCAAAACTACAGCTCCTTAATCATAGGTTCTCAGACATCTCTTTTTTTTGCAAGGCATGGGTCAAATCAACTGATGCTTCGTGTGAATAGCAAACCTCAAAAAGTTTTTATAATTCAAAGTAGCTCTACACCTTGCTCCAATATGGTGTTTTTGACTGGACACCAGGTTTTCTGATTACTCACTCTAATTAGCTTATGTTCAAATCATCAACATAAGGGTTCACTTACTTTTTTCACCAGTGAATGTTTAATGGATGTGTCCAATAAAGACCTGAACAATTATAATTTTTTTTAAATAATTTTTAAGTGCTTATTAAGTATTAAGCACTTTGTGTTTGTCTATACTTAGGACTTAGATGTATAGCAGATCACATGACAAATTAATGCAGAAAATCAAGTAATTCCAATGGGTTCCCGTCCTTTTCTTGTCAATAATTTGTCCAAACTGCATCCATAATTTAACATCCATGTGATGTCCACAACTTCTGTTTATTGAAATCACATCATATAAACCAGCCATTAGAGGATGTTAGAAATGGAGCTGCCAGGTAGGAGGAAGAGAGGAAGACCAACTAGGAGATATATGGGTGTGGTCAATGTAGACATGCAGGTAGTGGGTGTGAAAGCAGAAGATGTAGAGGATAGAGTGAGGTGGAAAAGACTGACACGCTGTGGCAGCCCCTGATAAAAGGGAGAGGCCGAAAGAAGAAGAAGAAGAAATCACATCATACATATCTAATATCATAGTCCATTTCTGTTCTATAAACCCAGCACACACAGAGCTGCTCCAAGCTACAAACCTTCACAGCATTGCTTCTTTCTTACAGCAGCATTAAAGAAGTTTAAGAACACATTTATTTAATCAACATAGTTCTAATTTAATTTAATTTGCATATAGTGAATACATCTGCACAGAAGTAACACTACATGGTCACTGACTATCATTTTGCATGCTAAACATTAGCATATTTCTAAAAACAAAAGTCACTTGCAGCACTAATGGATATATTCAATTATTAGTGCAATTACTATAATGAAGCTTTCTTTTGCATTAAAAACACAAGTGACACCATATTTGCTGTGGGTAAAGACAAAGGATATCAATGTTCAAGCACATTTCTCATGAACTGTACCATATTTCTATTTAAGATCAAGCTAATGTTCTGGATTTGCAAAGCAAACATGGAGATGCTCGACTGCAGTAAATTGTGCAGCTGTACTCATCTCCCACAGTACCACCAGCACTTGAGGAGGCAGAGGCTGTCAACTCCCAATAATACAGAAGGCAGCGATGGAGGAGAAATTTATACCAGGAAATGTAGCCATATTTATGTGAGCCATATGTTTAGTCTATGAAGACAGTGTTTGTGCTCATACTTTTTTTTATCGCTTTGGGTACGTCGTAAAGCAGCTGTTTAGATTTGACGCTTCACTCTGGACTAACTAACTTTTTTTTTCTTTTATTCTGTGAGCATTTATATGTGACCTGTTAATATTTGACTGTTTTCTGAGAATTCATGGACTAATGTTTATGACTTGGGCCATTGGATTAATTATATTTTGCAATCTGGACTCCTGGACTATAGCTGTTTGGTAGCTGCTTAGCTGTACTCACATGATCACCGGCTGCTACAGCTGTTGCCAGATGAGTACATCCAGTTTAACATGATTGTCGCAGCTGGATTTACATATCTTTGCTCATGGCAGTGGTCTAGCTGTTCTCTGTTCCAATGACCTTAATCTACAAGTGTAGACCTCAAACTTTCCAATTGTTTCATTTTTTTGAATACATTATGGTCCAACACTGGCCTGGAAATTTTATCTGAATTGGCTGAGGTTCTGGCATCTGTCTGCTCCTTATCAACCTCTGTAGCTGTGCTGGGCGATTCCCTCCTCCAATACGGCAGACTGTCCTTATTAAACTGCTTGGACTCGCATCAGCATGTCAATGTTCCTACTCATAAACATGGACATATTCTGGATCTTATACTGAAAGATCCTGCAATAATAATATTAGTAATGTTGATGGCCAGTCTGTTGCTGTATCTGATCATCTGTTTATTACTTTTTGTTGTTCTTTACCTATGTAATCCTCTCCTTCCAAGACTACACTCACGTATAAGACATTTTCTGTTGTTAGTCCTTCTTCCAACACTGCTTCTCTACATTCTACTGATTTCTCTTTTTATATCAGCTCCATATTATCTCGATGAATCTGTCAAATATCTCAACAGATCACTATATCACCTTATGGCAACTCTAGATCCTGTTAAAACTATTGCTGTGCCCACTTCCATTCCTCATCCTGGTATACGTCAGAAATACATGCCATAAAAACCAAGGGCAGATGGCTGGAACTAATGCCCGCTCATGTTATCTGAACAATCTGTTTAAAAAAGCTGGTTGCAAACCTTATCTGCTTTTCTCCTCTATCAGTAAGCTCCTACAACCTCCATTTGACTCTGTAACTGCATCCTCTGAACTCTGTATCTCCTTTCCTTCCTTCTTTCATGACAAAGTCACTGCCATTTACAATAGCTTATCTAACAACACTGAATTCTCCAACAACGCATATCATGTCTGTGTTCTGACTCTTCCTGCTCCTTTTCTCTGTTTTCACTTGCTGATACTATTGAGCATATCCTGGTTATTTATAAACCTACTACTTCATTTCTTGATCCTGCTCCTACTCCTTTTATCAAACTTTGTTCTTCTACTCTTCTTGCTGCTATTGGTCAATAATTCCCTCTCCTATAGCTCTGTCCCTAGTGATCTTAAACTGAATGCTGTCATCCCATCATCAAGACCTATCTATACCCTCCCTTTTCCCTTGCATTTCCTAAATGATGAACCTTCTTCTAACTCTGCCTCTCTCATTATTCTTTTCCTCCTCGATCTTTCTGCAGCTTTTGATATGGTTAGCCATAACATTCTTTTATCTCAACTGTCCGAGATGGGTTTTACTGGCACAGCTCTCTCCTGGTTTTAATCTTACTGTATCTATCATATAGAAGGCAATTCATTCAGATTGGTAAATACATATCTGATACAACCTCTGTTAAACAAGGCATTCCTCAGGGTTCTGTCCTTGGGCCTCCTCTTTTCACTATCTAACCCTAGTTATAGCACTAGTCACCTCCAGGATAAATTCTTGTTTAACTTACTTCTGTTTCTTATTTCGTTCCAAGACGTTCCCCAATCTTCAACAGATACAAAACACTTCTGCATGTGTTCTGACTTTATCCTAGAATGACCATATGACTCTTGTTCTGGCTCAACCTTACTGGCTCCTGATCACTCAACACATTCAATGCAAAAGCTAAGTCCTTACTTTCAAATCTCTTCCTGGTCTGGCTTCTAGATATCTGTCTTTTCTTTTCAAACACCGCAGCCCCCTACTTGTTCTCTCTGATCCTCTGGTGCACATGAACCGTCATTATTTCTCTATCTCTCCCATATACACGCACAAACACACACTGACTCTTACTCGCTTATGGTGCTTTTAAGCTGTTTGTATTACTGTGGGTAATTCTGTATGTGAGTGTGTGTGGCTGTGCTACTGGATTCCCTCGGAGATGATGGTTTTTGAGGTGCATAATTTGCATAAATAGTCGCTCTAATTATCCGGCTTGATGCACACAGTTGTTTATGCGTGTGAAATGCAAAACTACACAGGAATTAAATATCTATATTGGAATGTAAGCATGTGAAATGAAAACAGCTGATGATTTTCCAACAACACAGCAAAAAAAAAAAGGTATCAATGGTAAGGTTAACAATTTCAGTGTTACCCATAAAAGTTAGGGGTCAGATACCGCCGCCGGCCACCAGGTGTGAATGTGTGAATGTTATTGCGTGCCTTAAGATGAAGTAGCGCCCTGTCTAGGATTGTTCCTGCCCTTGTGTCCAGAGTTGCTAGGCTGGGCACCGGCTTACCCGCTACCCAGTAACAATAACCCTAAAAGTGTTGTTTATCTAAAATTGTGTCAGACAGAGCGAACTACATTTCTACACTTGAATGGAAACTGCTCTAGATCTAGGAACAAACAGAGAACATAATAGGCATGGTTGCTTAACTTTTCACATTAGTAATCTGGGGAATGTGGGATTGTATTCCATGCTGTGTGTTAGCAGCCATATTGGATGGGTCACTGCTAGCCATGTTATAGTTGCTGTGGCAGACATTCTGACACAGTATTAGTTATAAGAATTATTCTGAAGTAGCCTAGATTACTCACTTGGTAGACTGTGGGCTGCTAGAAAAACCAAGAGGGTTAACAACAGTGGTTTCAAATCCCTGGGGCGGCAAAACTGACATGAGTTTGGAATGCTCAGTCAGCTTATTCCTGTTCCACTGACCACATCTGTGTAGCCAAATTGATCACACCGAATAACTGACTGACTGACTTGAATTATTCTGGCTCATGATAAATAGTTTTAATGTAAAAGCAGAAATATTATGGGGGAAAAATGTGTATACATGGAAATCACCTACACACACAATGCTATCCAACGTACACCATGAACTTGGTGTCATTTAGTGTCCATTACACTGTATTTTACTGAAAGCAGGGTTTAGGAAATTGGGTAACTGAAATCCAGGTACTAGACAAACTGAAGCCATGCAATGTGAGCACTGGATTAGTTCGCTTTTAAACTGTCAGTTGTTCTGTATCTGTAAGTGAGCCGGGAGAAACCACTGCACGTAAACAGAAAAATGTGTGTCCGTTATAAACTGAGCCATGCACACCTTCAAATAGATATGACATTGCATGAAAAGAAGAGGCACAAAGATAAGGCCCAAGATCCTGCAGCAATCCCAGTGGCTTAGTGGAATCTCTGAGGATACACAGACACAAGACTCTGCTGCCTTTCTCTGAGAATGTTCCTTTGCACAGATGAAAGCTCTAGGTTTTGTATTTATTCTCTGCGTATGGTTGTTTTGCCTGGGTTTACATACAGCAGGATAATGTAAACGTTGCATGCACACCGCACATTTCTTCCCCAATTCAGAAGGAGTTGCATTTAAACTTGCAAAGATGTGTGTGATCACATTTATAAACTAATCCATGTATACAATGTAAATCATTAACTTCAAATTCAGTAGCTTGTAATAGAAAGCAAGCGCTTTAGTACAGGGCTTTACCAGGAGGGGTTCCAGGGGCGGAATATGACACCCTAGAAATAGGATTGCCCACCCCTAGTCATACCTAAATACAACAAATTCAATTGGCACTGAGTTTCTATTATTCTTTGACATCACATAATATATATTTTTTACATTTTCTGCCATAAGCCCCCCCCCACCTGAAATATCTTTGGCAACACACTTGGTCACCCCATGTGATGTTGGCAGGTCCGATTTGAAAAAACGGGACACTTCGCTTCCTATACGAGAGCAAGCGGAAGGGGTGCTACAAGTGTTCGCTCCCTATGCGAGACGGGGGAAGGTGGGGATTTTCTGTCTACGTTAATCGCTTCCCATGCAAAATCAGGCGGGGAAAGAAGGCGGGATTATAATAAAAAAACAGGATATTTTAGGTAGACTGCATTTTATTGGACACACTAATAAAAACCGGGACAGTCCCAGGAAAATAGGGACACCTGGGAAAACTGCATAAAAGACTAGATATGCCACTGGTTCCATCTTGTAAATTTCTGATTTGTTTGCAGGTCATTGTTGGTAGGGCGTGTGGCTATCAGGCATACAGTTAGCCAGTAGGCTTCTAGCCAACATTAGCCACGTTTAATCTGCCTTTACTGCTCAGTTCATTGGCAGAATGTTATCTTTGCAGGCTGACAGCCAAGACTAGGTTAGAAAGCAAACAAAATATCATTGGCTTTATCCCAGAATTTAACTGTAGAGACTTCTATTTTTTCACACACTCACACACAGCATGGTGCTAGTGCCAATTCTAAGATTTAGGTATCTGTCTGTATTGATTAGTGTTTACTTCGCCTGCTGAATTTGTGCTGATTGAGTCTTGTCCAGTTTTTGCCTGAATGCTGATCACATGACTAGATTCTACTTGTGTTTCAGTGCTGCCTTTTATTCCAGACTGAATAAAAGAATGAAAAAAAAGATCAAGGGTCCTGGGTTCAATTCTAAGCACAAAATATTGAGGCTTGCGGTTAATGATCCGGCCTTGCGAACAAAAGGTCCCTGGTTTGATTCCCGGTACTGCCAAGTCGAAATAGAATTGAAGTGCACAGATTGCTTACCGGGCACTGTGAAGACAGCTCACTGTCAGCTCAAAGTGTGTGTGTGTATATACAGGAATTAGACAATAAAACTGAAACACCTGTCATTTTAGTGTGGGAGGTTTCATGGCTAAATTGGCCAATTTTCATTAATTGCACATTGCACCAGTAAGAGCAGAGTGTGAAGGTTCAATTAGCAGGGCAAGAGCACAGTTTTGCTGAGACATTGCAATGCACACAACATTATGGGTGACATGTCAGAGTTCAAAAGAGGACAAATTGTTGGTGCACGTCTTCCTCCACCAGCATCATGTAGTGACCTGGCCACTATCCTGCAAGAATAATGGCTTTAAATCCATCTGACCACTGTGCAAGGCTTGTATGTGTCATTCCCAAGACGAATTGACGCTGTATTAGCCGCAAAAGGAGGCTCACACCATACTAATAAATTATTGTTTTCTAAAACCAGGTGTTTCAGTTTCATTGTCTAACCCCTGTACATACATGCATGTCCTTGGACTGTAGGAGCTAACCCACGTGAAGACAATGCAAACTCCAGACAGAAATTACTGGTGTCATTCCATCTGGGATTTGAATCCAGTGCCACCTTGCTGTGAGGCGACAATGTCAGTGCTGTGTCACCCTTACAATGATGTATTAGTAATGCTCACTTTTAAAATGCTTTTACAATGCTTTTCACATCAAGTGTTAATACAGATACCATATACAAAAAAAGGTAGTGTGCAGCCGGCAGGGCAGCCAATCACACATGAGTATGGTTTAATGACAGAAAAAACAAGGATGTAACCTCTGAATATGTCTGTTAACATCCTAGGAGAACAAGTGATGAGGAAAGGTGTAAGGGCCGACCACCAGGGGGCCTAGGAGCTGCTCCCTGGCTGGCACTCTTCTTCAAGACAATGGGAGAAGACGCATTACTTAAACTACGTATACCTAACACCACTGGGCAAATCACAGACAAACATAAGCTCTATTTAGCTCTATATTATAATGACCCATTGGTGTTAGGCATACGTACAAACCCGATTCCAAAAAAAGTTGGGAAAAAGTACAAGTTGTAAGTAAAAAAGGAATGCAATGATGTGGAAGTTTCAAAATTCCATATTTTATTCTGAATAGAACATAGATGACATATCAAATGTTTAAACTGAGAAAATATATCATTTAAAGAGGAAAATTAGGTGATGTTTAAATTTCTGTCTCATCTCAAAAAAGTTGGGACAAGGGCATGTTTACCATTGTGAGACATCCCCTTTTCTCTTTTCAACAGTCTGTAAACATCTGGGGACTGAGGAGACAAAGTGGCAAGGTGAGGGATAGGAAGGTTAACCCATTCTTGTCTAATGTAGAATTTTAGTTTTCTCAGTTTTCTTAGGTCTTTTTGTCATATCTTCCTTTTTATGATGCACCAAATGTTTTCTACGGGTAAAAGTTCCTTCTTCTACGCAGCAATGATGCTGTAATTGATGCAGTACATGGTTTGGCATTGTCATGTTGGAAAATGCAAGGCCTTCCATGAAAGAGACGTCATCTGGATGAGAGCATATGTTGCTCTAGGACCTAAAAATACCTTTTTTAGCATTGAAGGTCTCCTTTAGATGTGTAAGCTGCCCATGCCACACACAATAATGCAACCCTATACCATCAGAGATGCAGGCTTTCAAACTGAGTGCCGATAACAACCTGCGTTGTCCTTCTCCTCTTTAGTTCTAATGTCACGCAACCCTGATTTGCATAAAGAAATTCAATTTTTTGAATTTCCACAGAACAGTTTTTCAGTTTTCCACAGTCCATTTTAAATGAGCTTTGGCCCAGAGAAGACGTCTGCGCTTCTGGATCTTGTTTATATACGGCTTCTTCTTTGAACTATAAAGTTTTAGCTGGCAACGATGGATGGCACAGTGAATTGTGTTCACAGATAATGTTCTCTGGAAATAGTCCTGAGCCCATTTAGTGATTTCCAATACAGAAGCATGACTGTATGTGATGCAGTGCCATCTAAGGGCCCGAAGATCACAAGCACCTAGTATGGTTTTCCGGCCTTGACCTTTACGCACAGAGATTCTTCTAAATTCTCAGAATCTTTTGATGATAATATTTGTAATATTTGGTATGAAATTTCAAAATGTCTCACTTTCAACATCTGATATGCTGTCTATGTTCTATTGGGAATACAATTTGGGTTTTTGAGATTTGTAAATTATTGAATTCCGTTTTTATTTATCTCAACTTTTTTGGAATCAGGTTTGTAGTTTTATCACTGCTGCTGTCTTCAGGAAAAGTTCCAGCCAGGAAGAAACTACTAGGCCCCTTGGTGGTCAGTGGCAGTATCTGACCCCTTACAGCCTTTCATATCACAGTTCTCCTAGCTATATTTAAACAGGTTAGGAGCTAGACTTCTGGTTACAGCATTTGTTTCTTAATTGGTTAGGCTTACTGGTATGCTTAATCAGGGATCATCTCATTGAGTCCCAATTTTCCAACCTGTGCTGTCCCTCTGATGTTCTCATTTTTAATCCTCTCCATCCTGGTCACTCACTAAGAAAACCTCAACATCTTAATCTCTCTTATAAACCTTTGGTTTTACCTTTGTTACGTACCTTTTGTCACACATCACTGTTGAAACTTACTTCTACATCCACTACATTCGACAGTTGATCACAAGTAACTCAACTCCTGTACCTTTAAGACTACTTCTTCCTGTAGCCTTTTCTACCTGCTTCCCTCTCATTTACACACATGTATTCTGTCCTACAAATGTTGTCTTTCATTCCCCTCTTTTCTAGAGCATACCTCCACCTCTCCAAGTTCACTTCGAGCTGTTCCCTGCTCTCACTACTATCACAGTGTCATCTGCAAACATCATAATCCATAGTGAATCCTGGCTGACCTCATCTGTTTGTCCATCACCAGAGCAAACAAGAAGGGGCTCAGAGAACCTTGCATTACTACCTTCACCTTGAAGCTATCTGTCTCTCAAACAGCATGTTATCACTGTCATGCTGTTCTCATACATGTCCGGAATGAATCTAACATACTTTTCAGCAAATATTTGCGTCCTTATATAGTTCCAACCTTGGCACGGTAATGTTATAATAAACTCTTACTTTTTTGATGTGCCAAATGATTTCTATGGGTGAAAGATCTGGCCAGTTTAGTACTCCGACCCTTCTTCTACGCAGCCTTGATGCTGTAATTGATGCAGTATGTGGTTTGGCATTGTAATGTTGGAAAATGCGAGTCCCACATGCACTATTGCAAACCCTATACTATCAGAAATGCAGGCTGCTGAATTGGGCGCTGATAACAACTTGGGTCGTCCTTTTCCTCTTTAGTCCGAATGACACAGCGTCCCTAATTTCCACAAAAAACATCAATTTTTGATTCGTTTGACCACAGAACAGTTTGCCACAGTTCATTTTATATGAGCCTTGGCCCAGAGAAGACATATGCGCTTCTGGATCCTGATTATATACGGTTTCTTCTTTAAACTACAGAGTTTTAGCTGGCAATGACAGATGGCACAGTGACTGTGTTTACAGATAATTTTCTCTGGAAATCTTGAGCCCATTTTGTGATGTTCAATACAGAAGCAGTGCCGTCTAACCCTATTTGACCATATGAAAAGAATTATGTAAATGAAAAGAAGTATATAAATATAAATATAAATACAGTAGTTGTTTTATTTATTAACACACTGAATTGATGTATTTATTAATTTTTATTTTGGTAGCTTTGGTCCTCCATAGTGCCATGCAGTGTAAATATTAGTCAGTACTTGATGATATCATTATAAATATGCAATAGTGCAGATATCTATGCAAATGTAATACTTTGAATTACAATTACTTGAGAGATTTACAGGTGCTTTATCTATTTTGCGCTTCATTTACATAGTGAAGGGCGATAAAGGGTCGTTGATTTCTTTTGCGCAATAACTTTGATGATCTTGGGGCAATCAATTACGAAAAGCGCACGTGTCCATAGTTGGTGTTTAAGGAGCGCTGCTAATAAAAGCAGCTCAATCATTGTAACACAGTCGATCAAGCCGCACGCCGAATACGGAATAATGGACGGTAGACGCAGCCTCGGGGGCAAATGTGAAGATGAAGGTGAGCCGTGTTCTCTTTATTACATTATTGAATAATACCCAAAAAAAAATCACTACTATCAAACGAAATGAGATTTAACTTTCTCACCAAATGCAGTAAAGCTGCTGGAGTCCAAAACCCTTAAGGTGACTTAATGTACTAAACCAGTGCCTCCCAAGTGCCCCCTTCTTATACATGTTGACTTTTGTGACAACATTTATATATATATACAGGGGTTAGACAATGAAACTGAAACACCTAGTTTTAGACCACAATAATTTATTAGTATGGTGTATGGTAGGGATCGCCAACCCGCGGCTCGCGAGCTGCATGCGGCTCTTTGCCCGGTTCCATGAGGCTCTTGCGTTCATATTGTAGACGTGCAAGAATGACGAGAGGTAGTCGAATGAACTGTTATTTATTGACAACAGCAGAACTCCA